>CAUYOR010139627.1:0-31241 GCA_963573925.1 Callimico goeldii
TTTAATTTTAAGAATTTTCAGGCTGGGTGCGGTGGCTCACGTCTATAATCCCAGCACTTTGGGAGGCCGAGGCGGGTGGATCACAAGGTCAAGAGATCGAGACCATCCTGGTCAACAAGGTGAAACCCCATCTCTACTAAAAATACAAAAATTAGCTGGGCATGGTGGTGCGCTACTCGGGAGGCTGAGGCAGGAGAATTGCTTGATCCCAGAAGGTGGAGGTTGCGGTGAGCCGAGATCGTGCCATTACACTCCAGTCTGGGTAACAACAGCGAAACTCCATCTCAAAAAAAAAAAAAAAAAAAAGAATTTTCAGAATTTGGGCCACTTTTTATTTTTCTACAGCACTTTTGAGTTTCCTCGTTCCAGCCAGCACGCCCAGATAGAAATGGAAAGCGCCCAGTGCTTGTGTTGGTGAGGCAATCGTCTTTCCCAGGGAGGGAAGTGTCCTTGCCGGGACTCTGAAAAGCTAATCTCGCCATGCTCTAGTTTGCTGTGGCAGAAGTGCCAGGCTTTGCAGTCCTGTCCTGGGCCCACATGGTTTTTGTAGCTGGCATATCCCTTTGTCTTTTTGCTGTGCCCCTCGTTGCCTATCCTTGACAAAACATCCTGTTCTCAGTGAAAGATCCAGGGAAACTCTGCTCACTATACCAGGTCCCTCCCAATGTCACACGCTTTTGTGGATGATAACCCCTTTTGCACAATTTTTCATTCAATCGGCAGGAAAAAAAATCTCTTTCTGCACATACCGTGGCTTAGGTAGCTATGAGCCTCAAAAATAAGATGGAAACCAGAGCTTAAGGCAAGATCAAAAAAAAAAAAAAGGCACTGCTTAAAATCGAAGCGAATGAGCCTTTCACACCATGAATGGGATGAGCTGCATGCGAGAAAACTGATGATGGTAACTTGGCCTTTGTGCTGTGATTTTCTACGGTTATTATGACAATTATACATTTTTTAGACATTTACATCTCAGTAAGTATTTTTAGAGTTTATTGTGTGCTTCTTTCTGTTAAAGATTTAATTTTTTTTTTTAGATGGAGTCTCATTCTGTTGCCTAGGCTGGAGTGCAGTGGTGCAATCTTGGCTCACTGCAACCTCCGGGTTCAAGCAGTTCTCCTGCCTCAACCTTCTGAGTAGCTGGGATGACAGGCGTGTGCCACCATGCCTGGCTAATTTTTTTGTATTTTTAGTAGAGATGGGGTTTCACCATTTGGCCAGACTGGTCTCGAACTCCTCATCTTGTGATTCACTCACCTTGGCCTCCTAAAGTGCTGGGATTATAGGCATGAGCCACCGCACCCAGCCCTAAAGACTTCATTTTTTAAAGAGCAGTTTTAGGTTCACAGAAGAATTAAGAGGAAGGTAGAGAGAGTTCCCTGTCTCCCACCTCCGGTCCCCTGCCTCCCACCCCTTATAATAACCCTCACCAGAATGGCACATTTGTTATAATCAATGAATCTATATCTATGCGTCATTATCACCCCAAGCCCACAGTTTACGTGAGAGTTCACGTTTGTTGCTATATATATTTTTTGAAATAGGGCTTTACTCTGCTGCCTAGGCTGGAGTGCAGTGGCACGAACACAGTTCACTGCAGCCTCAACCTTTCAGGCTCTAGTGATTCTCCCACCTCAACTTCCCAAGTAGCTGGGACCACAGGCACACATCACCATGCCGGGTTGATTTTTGTATTTTTGTAGAGACGGGGTTTGGCCAGGCTGGTCTTGAACTCCTGGACTCAGGCGATCTGCCCACCTTGGGCCTCCCAAAGTGCTGAGATTACAGGCATGAGCTACAGTGCCCAGCGTATATTTTTTATGTACATGATCAACCTTTAACCAGAAGTAAGTAGGTTACAAATGAAGAAACCAAGGCTTATAGAAGTGAGGTAATTCTGCACATGGACACCAGCTAGGATGTGGCAGAGCTGCCACTAGAAACTAAGCCTCTGGGTGCTTTGCACACTTTCAGGACTAAAGAAATGATGGTCTTTTCTTAGATGGCTTTAGGAAGCAGCTCTTCTTAAATGGGACTGACCACAAATAGTGCATAATCTTGTCACCATGGGCAAACAGAAGGGACCTGAGCCTCTGGGGGTGCCGAAAGGGAGGACAAACTTAAGAATATTACTTCCAGCACTGTCAAAGGAGAAAGACATTGTGTTTAGCGAACATGAACATGCTGGTCACTAAAAAAAGTTTATTCACCATTCAGGAAGAGATATTCTATCTGCCTCTAACGCATCCTATCAGATGAAGCAAGCTCCAGAGTCATTCAATTCCTTTCACTTTGGTTTGGTGTATTACACACGTCTGGCTAAAAAAATTCTGCTGCATTGGTACACAGCAGGTGGAGAGGGGATGTCCTAGCTAGTGGATGAGAAAACTATACTCATTGGAAGAGTTTGGCTTTTGCTCTAAAATTAAGGCCATGACTTTCTAGTTTGTCAGTCAGGTTCTTTAACTTGTCAGCACCAACTGACTCCCAGGTGAACGAGGCTTGATGGAGTTTCTGTGAGACTAAGCAAGAGAACTTCAACTCATGATGATCTCCTCAATGCGGTCTTCTGAGTCCCAGCTGTTTCCACCAGCTCACCTGCTTCATGTGAAAAGACATCTGATTAGAGGGTCCACTGAAACAACACCCTCCCCTCTAGCATCTTCCATTTGAAGAGACTGTTGTCATCATCTAGTCTAATCTCTGCCCCATTAGTAGAGGTCCTATGAAACCTAGCGGTCACCTAAGCCAGCAGTGAGCTTGTGACCTCAAACTTTATTCTCTTTGGGATAGCTCTAATTGTTAAACTTTGTCTTATTTATTAGGTTGAAATTTTTAGTCTGTAAGTTCATTTCTCCAGAGAAATGAACAGAGTAAATCTATTTCACCCACATGAACAGCTTTTGAAATATTAGACTTGCAGGAATTGTATACAAGATATAAAAAAATTCTTACTGTGAATTTCTCTTTTCCCTAACCATTTAAGAACTGTTCAGTTTAAGAGAAGAATGTGACTGGGTGACTTTTGTATTGTAGGCAGATGGTTAACTCTGACTGAAATAAGAGCTGAGTTTAGGTGTTTTAACCTTCCATTATGTGGTGACTGTCAGGAACGGTGAAGGTTCTGAGATTTTGCCCTATTTTCAAAGTTAACGAGTGAGCCTGCCACAGTTTCAGGATGCTGCAGATAAAGGACAGTTTACTACTTATAGCAGTAGCAGTAGTCTGAGTACCATCATTTTCTTGTACTGGTTCCCCAAGCCCCAGTTTCCACAGCGCAGGCAAGCAGGGCCAGGTGACAATTCCACAAACTGGGTGTGTTACAGGAGAGGAGCCCTGAGTTTAGGAAACCCCAATCTTTTATTATGGGCCGTAAGTAAACCTGCCAACCTTTGCCTGGGGGAAGACATGATCTATGGCTGATCTCTATGCAAACATCCTTGCAAAGGTTGGAGCAGAGTCAGTGCTTCTGCTTGCAAGAAAATCAGAAACAAGAGAGACTCCTGGAGAACTGCCTCCCGTAAGCAGCCACCTTTGACTTCATTTCAACTCTTCCATACAATCCTTAAATCACCTAAACCAGTGCACTTATTTTTATAAACCTCCTACCAAACCAGAACTTCACGCCAAAAGATAAAGGAACTAGAAAGAAGAAAAGGGAAGGTGAGAGCTGAATTAATTCATTATTTTCCTACGAAGTTTTATTTACAATTTCCTCTATTAAGTTCTTTTCATTCACATCCAAGAGGCTGTTTCTCCTCCATATAATACAGAGTTCTAGAATTTGATTTCTAGCAATGCATGAATTCAATTGAAAGAGTATTATGGACTACATGAAAATTAGAAGTTTTATATGACAAAAGATAAAATAAAGCATGCTATTAAAAGTCAAGTGAGAGACTTGGATAAACTTTATGACTTTAAAAAATAGACCAAAGATTAATATCCAGATGATTGCTCCTGTGTTCCCTACTGCAAAACAAACAAACAAACAAAAAACACCAAAAATCCAACAAGCCAATAGAAAAAGGACAGAGGATCTGAATAATTCTAGAAAGGGAAATAGAATGACTGGTATTCTTAGGGAGAAATGTTTGACCTCAAGCACTCCTCAGATAAAAGCAAGTTTGGAGAATGAACTAGCCTCAATATATTGGTAAAGATGTGAAAGATTGGTAATAGCCAGTATTGGTGAGAAGGTTAAAATAAGCACTTTCTTTTTGTTTTTGTTTAATTTAATTTAAACTTTTAGGTTCCAGGGTACATGTGAAGCTTTGTTACATAGGTAAACATATGTCAGGAATGTTTGTTGTATAGATTATTTTATCACTTAGGTATTAATCCCAGTACCCAATAGTTACCTTCTCTGCTCCTCTCCCTCCTCCCACCCTCCCCCCTCAAGTAGACCCTGGTGTCTGTTGTTTACTTCTGTAGGTTCATAAGTTCTTTTCATTTGGCTCCCACTTACAAGTGAGAACATGCAGTATTTGGTTTTCTGATCCTGCATTAGTTTGCTGAAGACAATAACCTCTAGCTCCATCCATGTTTCCGCAAAAGACATGATCCCATTCTTTTTAATGGCTGCATAGTATTCCATGGTGTATATATACATTTTCTTTATCCAATCTTTCATTGATGGGCATTCATGTTGATTCCATGGGAAATAAGCATGTTCCATGTGTGCATGGGGTAGTAATGGAAATTGATACAGTCTTTTTGGAGGCCAACTTCTTAGTTGAACCTCATGAGAGTACTAATTTAGTATTTCTGGTAATGGTAAACTATTGGCAGTAATTCAAGTGGCCATCAATAGGGGAATGGCTATAGTATGTCCATGATATAAAATATAGCCATACAGCTTTTTTCCTTTTCCTTACACTTCCTCTGACTGACTTTTAAAAAAGTATGTATTTATTATTATTATTATTATTATTTTTAGACACAGGATCCCACTCTGTCGCCGAGGCTGCGGTGCAGTGGTGTGGTCATAGCTCTCTGTAAGCTCAAACCTGTAGGCTCAAGCAGTCCTCCCATCTTAGCCTCCTGAGCAGCTGGGACTATAGGCATGCACCATCATGCCTGGCAATTTTTTTTACTTTTTATAGAGATAGAGTCTTTCGATGTTGCCCAGGCAGGTCTCAAACTCCCGGCCTCAATAATCCTCCCGCCTCAGCCTCCCAAGGTACCGAGCCACCATATCCGGCTGCCTTGCAGCCTTAAAAAGAATGTAGTCCATTTATTGATATTAAATAATTTCTGAAAAATATTGTTTATTAATAAAAGGAAGTTTTATTAACAGTACTTGTAATTTTTAAAAAATCCTAAACATATTTCTTCGTGTAAATATGTAGGTATATAAAAAGGCATGGAAGGCACACACCTAACTGCCAATGTTTATTAGCTCTGAGAAGGAGCGTGGATTAGGGGATGGGGAGGGGGTGGGATTAATTCACTATTCTTAAGTGTTGATTTTTTTTTTTTTTTTGAGACAGGGTCTTGCTTTATCACCCAGGCTGGAGTGCAGTGGTACAAACTCAGCTCACTGCAACCTCTGCCTCACAGGTTTAAGCAATCCTCTAGCCTCAGCCTCCCAAGTAGCTGAGAACACAGGTGTACACCACCACACCAGGCTAATTTTTGTATTTTATTGTAGAGATGGGGTTTTCCCATGTTGCCCAGGCTGGTCTCAAACTCCTGGGCTCATGCGAACCACCCACCTTGGTGTCCCAAAGTGCTGGGATTATAGGTATGAGCCACTGGGCTTGGCCCAGTGTTGATTACTTTAATCAAATGTGTCACTATATTGCTTGTGTGGTTTAAACATAATAATAAAAATGGTACTGTAGCAAATCGGTTTGGTTATCCTGCAGTAGTCACATTGTCACAAGCTCCTTATGGGCCAGCAGTATGACTCTAGCTGAAAAGAAAAGTGGAATTTGGGCCTGGCCTGGTGGCTCACGCCTGTAATCCCAGTATTTTTGGAGAACGAGGTAGGCAGATCACCAGGCAGTTCGAGACCAGCCTGGCCAACGTGGCAAAACCCTGTCTCCAATAAAAATACAAAAATTAGCTGGGCGTCATGGCGGGTGCTTGTAATTCCATCTACTCAGGAGGCTGAGGCAGGAAAATTGCTTGAACCTGGGATGTGGCAGTTGCAGTGAGCAGAGATTGCACCACTGCACGCCAGGCTGGGCAACAGAGAGAGACTCCATCTCAAACAAACAAAAAACAAGTGGAATTTTAGAACAACTACATGGGGAAAAAAAGTAGGATTTTTGTGAAATCAATTTTTGCACAGCACAGAGCTGTCTGCTGTTCTGTGTCTACAGCTTCGTAATGAAAGAGAGATAAAGAAACACATACTGAAATCACAGGTGGGATCAAGGATGAGTAAAGAGGAAGAAATGAAGACATATTAAAAGGAGACCCCAGTAATTCTGGGGATTGAGAAAGCCAGCATATATAATGAGAGCTGTTATTCACCCTTAGTGACCTGGGAATGAAGGTATCACTAAACAGCTGCCCAAGAAAGACCAGAAGTTCTCAAAGTGTGGTCCTGGACCAGAGGCATCGCCATCACCAGGGAACTTTCTAGAAATGCAAGTTTGCAGATCCCGACCCACACCTATTGAATCAGAAATGTGGGGGTGGGGCCCAGCAAGGTTTTAGCAAGCCTTGGGGATTCAGATGTGCATTCAGGCTTGAGAAACACGACTGTAGACCAGTGCTTCCCAGCATTGACTACAGACGAGTCACCTGGGAGCGTTTTAAGCAGCACGTTCTGATTCAGCAGGAAAGGCCAAGATGCTGCATTTCTCACAAACACCCAGCTGAGGCTGATGCTGCTGTGTCTGAGGTCACACGTTGAATCACTTCTGAAGGAAGACTGAGTGAGCATTCAGTGATTACAGGCTTCGTAAGGAAATTGTTGAGGAAAATACAAATAGCAGCATCAGTTTGTCTCCATTGGTATTTTAAAGGATAGGAGCAAGAAAAATGCCGCTTTCAGTGGCTCGTTGCCTGATGTTTGCGGATGTTTCACCAACAGCAATGCCTTTATATATCTGTAATGTGCTTCCTGAAAGCTCCAAGCATTACCTGTTACGCATGCCTCTTTGCAGACGCAGAGGCTGACGCTGGCCCACAAAGCTATTTGCCTTCCAAGGTCACAGCAACCTTGGACAGACCGGGCTGGCAAAGGACTCCTGACGACCCAGCTGGAGCTTTCTGCAGGCCCCTTAAGGCTGTCCTAGTCAAGCCACAGTGGGAAGTAGTGACAAGGCTCATGAGATTAACACTGCTGTGGCTCAGTTGTAAAAACCGGACCAGTTCGGTCTCCAGGCTCACTGGTGAATAACAGGAATCTTTATCATCCTTTCCGTCAGAAAGCATTTATTTAAAACCCCTTGGCTAACTCACAGGGTGAGCTGGCCTGTCACACACCATCACATGGTGTGGAAACTGGCACTTAAATTTAGCAACCCACCTCAGCAAACTCAGACTGAGAGGTTTACTGGCCAGCCCAGCCCAGGAGGAGCCAGGGGCTTTCATTCCTAAATCAAGAGGTTTCCAGAAAAAGTGAAATATGGCTTGGGTGGGTTATGCTGAATTATGAGCACCTGTCCCCATCAATAATTTGGCGCCCTCAAAATGCTACAGCAGGACTCTGAGGTCCAAGAATGCCTGTCCTGTACACGGCTGAGGGACGACTATTGGCTTCAGTGCAGGGCTGCCGCTCAGAGAGGGGGACATACCGAAAGGGAGGCACTTGCTTGCTCCAAGGACAGCTTGTTTGTTTACTGACTCTGGGGACAGAGAGAGACAACATCAATCAAGGAATAAATGTCATTTCCCCTTCACACCCCGAGAAGAGTGCTGCAAGTGTGGCCTGTGGTTTATCTGTAACAACGTAGGTGAGCTACTCGAGTGCATTTCTGTGATGGCAAACAGCAAGGTGGGCAGGCTGAGGAGTGTTTCCCGATTTACAGGGGACAATCAGAATTGTGGCCTGGATGCCGTGCGACAGCTCTGCCTGTAGTCCAGGAAACTTTTCTGTTATAAAGATCTACTTTCTGGATCACCGCTGGGGCTGCAAACTAGCAAAAGTGGTTTGTGTGCATCTTCCGATTAGGGGTAAGAGTTATGATGTTTCAGCAAGCGGGGCTGCCATGTGTCATCTTAGCCAAAGCCTCGGCCAGAGTCCTCCTCTTTAGTGCAGCTGGGAATGTGATGGTGAGAGAGAGGCAAGAGGATGAGTCTTGCACCAGCTACACTCATTAGTCACGGCTTTCCCAACCTTTGACGTGCTTGGTAAATGACAGCAGCCCAAGTGCGGTGAGGGTTTGCCTTCGACATGGGCCCAGATCTGCTGCTGTGGGCGGAAAGGCAAGGACCCTCGCAGCCCTACAGGAAGATACCAGAAACCACTCTCCCTGTGTGAAAGCACCCGCTGCTCAGATTTAGATAAAGGAGTTTCAGCTCTAGCACACCCACGGGAGTATCTGTCTGTTCTCCTACCTTACACAATAGCACCTTACAACAGGGAACAAAACATTCGAGTGTCGTAAACTGGGCCCTGAGGGGAGGAAAAAGGCTGGCGGATATGGGAGCTACCCCTGCTCAGAAATGAAGGGGAGTGGCTCTGTATTCTGAATGTATAACCCTAGTGAATTTCCAGTAATGCTGGGTGATGATGGAAGGGCATCAAAGCCTTTAAGGCTGGTAAACTGAGCTTGCCAAGCCGGGTTCTCACACATGCTGTCATTAGGAGTCCCGGCAACCTGTTAGTGCCCACCCTGCCCCTTCCCATGTCCCATCTTTATCTCTGCTTTCCTCCCTTCCCTTTTTCCTTTGTCCCCTCGTCTCTTGTTTCCTCTCCCCTTTTTAGACCTAAAAGCAAAGAGTGTCTCCCTCCAGACCTTCCTTGAGTCACTGGGGCCCCTGGGTTAAGGAGATAACTGGTCCTCCATAGGGTAGAAGAAACGGGTCAGGGCCAACACTGATGCAGCCTTGAGTCTAACGCCAGCATGACCCACTGTGTGGGTCATTGTTTACTTTCAGGGCCTGGTTCTGTAAGATGGAGATAATGGTCCTTCCTCTCCCTGCCTTCCCAAGGATGATTTCGAGGACAAGCCAGATGGTACTTAAGAGTCCGCTTGGAGGAAGGGCATGGTGTGAGCGCTGGGCCTTATCAGGATTGTTCCCTTACCTTCCAGAGTCTGCTGACATTCTTACTCGTGCTTTTCTCATCTTGTAAAGCAGGTTGCATCCTAAGAATTCTGTTTGGTTCAAGGTCACACAAGGTTGGATGCCTCCGCTGGATTTAAACAAAGAACAACTGAGTTCCTAATTATGGCTCAGCCCATTGGACCACAGTGACCTCTGTCTGGTCTCTGTACCTGGAAGCCCAGCCCTGTTGGAGGAGGTAATGCACCTGCCCTCCAGGTGGTGTGGAAACCTGTTTTGCCGCTGCCTCCTCCCCCAGCGGCCAGGTGGAATCCAACTCTCTGTGTTCCCAGCATCTCACACCTGCCTAGCACAGCCTGCCTTGCAGAGCAGGTGTGAGCCATGAGTCGCTCAGTCTGGTGAGGGGAGTCAGAGGACATAAATCTGCCTGGGGGATTCAGAAGTGATGGACAGGCCCCAAGTGTGAGATTTCCAGGCTAATTAAAATTTCCATTCTGTGAAACTTTGAATTCAATTAGTTTGCATAGGGGGCATCTAAAACAGAAATGCCAGGGAGGCAGAAATGCCAAACAAAAGTGGAAAAATCCCTTCTGAGCGAGCAACCACCCCAGCTGCACAGCTGCACTGCAGCGGTGCTTTTCCTGGATGCTGTGCTCCGCTTTGGATGGCAGTGCTGTCTTCTTAGCTACATTGCTCAGGAGCCCTTGCTCCTGGCTTCTGGCTGGCCTCAGGGAGTCAGTGAGGACAAACTGAAGGGTTGGCTGGGCCTGGTGGCTCACACCTATAATCCCGGCCCTTTGGGAGGCCCAGGCAGGCAGATCATGAGGCCAGGAATTCGAGACCAGCCTGGCTAATAGGGTGAAACCCTGTCTCTACTAAAAATGCACAAATTAACCGGGTGTGGTGGTGGGCGCCTGTAATCCCAGCTACTCAGGAGGCTGAAGCAAGAAAATCGCTTGAACCCGGGAGAGGGAGGTTGCAGTGAGCCGAGATTGCGCCGCTGCACTCCAGCCTGGGTGACAGAGCAAGACTCTGTTTCAAAAACAAAAAAAAAAAACAGCAAAAAAACTGAAGGGCTATGGGAGGGGAGATGCCAGGGCATTTCTCTGTCTCTCTGCAGCCTGGTCAGGGTCCCTACCA
Source organism: Callimico goeldii (assembly GCA_963573925.1). Taxonomy (NCBI): domain Eukaryota; kingdom Metazoa; phylum Chordata; class Mammalia; order Primates; family Cebidae; genus Callimico; species Callimico goeldii. The sequence continues at coordinate 10,327 of CAUYOR010139627.1, forward strand.
CTGGTCCTCTGCGGCTGGGTGGCCCTTCCCTCCGTCCTTCCAATTCCTACCAGATAGTGCAGGATTCGGTGCAGATAACATTCCCTTTCCAAGCTCAGAGTGGGCAGAAACTTCTAAACTTCTTCCTGTTGCTTCTTTCTGGGTTGCTTCCCTACCCCTATTTGACTTTTCAGCTCCTCCAACATCTTTGCAACCAGTTCCCCATGTTATAACCCTTCTGTTGAAGACCCAGGCTGGGCACTGTTTTCCCAACCGATCTGTGGTTGGAATCTCTGAGGGCACCTCTGTGGTACACACGAGGAGCCTGAAACCTGGAGAAGCCCTGGACCTGCCTGTGTGAATTGCATTAGTGATGGGGCAGAACCCAGCTCTCCCAGGATAACTTAAAGACTCCTGTGGCTCTGCTTCCTTCTCGGGTGGGGGGCACTTTTTAGTTTAATCTTAAAAAATTTATGAATAGGGTAAAAAATTCACAACACATAAGAGGGTGGACAATAAAACCTCAATTTTCCTCTTTCTGAACCCCCGTTTCCCATAATTGCAGATAAAAGATTACAGGCTTGTAATATGTAGGACTTGTCAGGTCCTGGACTGGGAGTTTTTCTCATCTTATTTGTTACTTATAATAACCTCATGAGATAGAAATATTACAGGTGGGGAAACAGGCTCGGAGGCAGAAAGCAATTCGCCCAAGTATGTGCCTAAGCTAGGATTTGAAACCAGGTCTGCCTGAGTCCCGAGTCTAGGCTGTTCCTGGTATATCCCAGGAGATCACATGCTGTTGTCCATGGTCGTTATCAACAGTGCCCTTCACTTTCTGCCTGGTCTCAGAATCTGGGTCACATGATCACGCTGACCATACCATGCTATACCTTGGTGATAGACAAGCCTTGGTGATGCAACTTCCTTGATAGTTGAGGCTTGGCTCTGGATTAGCATAGACATCATTGGGTTCAAGGACAGCCTTCACACTTTGGTAGATAGTTCTTCCTGGCTTATTACCAGGGATGTGGACAGCCACATGAACTCTTCCTCTTCCAGGGAGCCTTCCCTGACTTCCACAACTCCCAGGATCTCCTGGTCCATGCTGCACTGCTTACCTCTTAACTTCATGGGATTATTTGTTCTAATTTATTTTCTCTTTTAAAAATTGTGGCAAAGTGCATGTAATGTAAATCTTACTGGCTGGGCATGGTGACTCACACCTGTAATCCCAGCACTTTGGGAGGCCGAGGTGGGCAGATCACCTGAACTCAGGAGTTTGAGACCAGCCTGGCCAATATAGCAGAAACCTGTCTTTACTAAAAGTAGAAAAATTAGCCAGGTGTGGTGGCAGGTGCCTCTAAGCCCAGCTACTTGGGAGGCTGAGGCAGGAGAATCGGTTGAACCTGGGAGGTAGAGATTGTAGTAAGCTGAGATTGCACTGCTGCACTCCAGCCTGAGTGAGACTCTGACTCAAAAATAAAGTAAAATAAAACCCACTTATTATCTTAACCATTTTTAAGTGTACAGTGTAGCAGTTTGTTTTTTAGAGACAGAGTCTTACTGGCTGAAGTACAGTGGCACGCTCATAGCTCACTGCAGCCTTGACCTCCTGCACTTAAGCCTCAGCCTCCAGAGTGGCTGGGACGGCAGCGGTGAGTGCCGGCAGTGTTTCCTTCCAGCCCCTGGTGATCACCCTTCTATTTTGTTTCTGTGACTTTGATGACTCTAGGTACCTCCTGTAAGCAGAATCATTCAGCATCTGTCCTTTGGTGTCTGGCTTATTTTAGCGTAATGTTCTCAAGGTCCATTTATGTTGTAGCACGTGTCTAAACTTTCTTCCTTTTAAGGTGTTCTTCTTAATCACATTTCGTGTTAATGCTCTAAAGTCAAGTGCATCCTTGTGGCTTTTGGAGTCTCACACAGTATGGCAGTATATTTGACTGCTTAGTCAGTATTAATGAGTGGAATATGCAGATTTGACATTTTTTTAGGACTTAGAGCTACCTGAGGAGTGAGGCAAGAGGCTTACAAGTTGAGAGCGGCCCCCAGTCAGTCTGTGACCTGGTCTTTTGTGGCATCAATACTTTCAACTACACTTGTACTTAAGTTTATGGGACAGATTAGTTGGCTTTCTGCACTTAATTAAAAACCAGAGGTTATATAGTGGTGTCTCATCAGTTTAGCAGCAATGCTTCAATCAGAGGTGCGTGTGTGTGTGTGTGTGTGTGTGTGTGTGTGTGTGTGAATCACTTTGCAGTGACAAGCTAGATGCAGGCCATGGAATTTCTCTTCCCATTTACTACTTTAATAGAAGCACTTTGGGAGGCGGAGGCGGGTGGATCACGAGGTCATGAGATCGAGACCATTCTGGTCAAAATAGTGAAACCCCGTCTCTACTAAAGATACAAAAAAAAATTAGCTGGGCATAGTGGCGTGTGCCTGTAATCCCAGCTACTTGGGAAGCTGAGGCGGGAGAATTGCCTGAACCCAGGAGGCGGGGGGTTGCGGTGAGCCGAGAATTGCGCCATTGCACTCCAGCCTGGGTAACAAGAGCGAAACTCCATCTCAAAAAAAAAAAAAAAAAAAAAAAGTCATATAGAAAAATAGAGATGCATTCTGAGATCCTGCTGTTCTAAATGTGTTCCTTGGGCTAGATGCGTTAGCATCACGTCAGCACTTGTCAGAAATCACAATATTCCAGATCCCACTAGCTCAGTCAGAATCCACATTTTAACAAGGTGATTCCTGGGCACACACAAGTTTGAGAAGTACTGCCTTAGGACAGATTTCCCCTCTGCTCCAACCTTATTCTTTCCATACTTCTCAAGAGGCAAATTAGGTTATAGCCTGCCCTGGCACCCTTTCACTCTGCATTACTCTCCCCACCCCCTTAACAGAGAAGCCTGGGGCAGGGCCCTTTAATCCCAGAAATGTCCTGCCCTAAGCCAGGCTCACAGCTGCACCATGCCCTCTGGACTCCACCTGACACGGCCCCACTGTGTTTTCCCTGGGCCTCCTCTTTGTGCACAGACCTGATCTCAATAAAGCAGCTGTGATCCCAAAGGATTTGTTCAGTGAATTATCACTGTGTAATTGACTGAAATGCTTGTAAAATGTTCTGTGTGGGCCTGGTGATATGACAGTCTTACAAAAGAATTCCTGAAGGCAAAGATCAAGTCCAGCCAGTTTCTCTGGAAATGTCCATTCTTGTCATTGTTCTTGGTGAGCTCCATTGCTAATACTCATGGGAAGCTGAGCACGGTGGCTCACGCCTGTAATCCCAGCACTTTGAGAGGCCAAGGTGGGCAGATCATGAGGTCAGGAGTTCAAGACCAGCCTGGCCAATATGGTGAAACCCTGTCTCTATTAAAAATTAGCTGGGTGTGGTGGCATGCACCTGTAGTCCCAGCTGCTCAGGAGACTGAGGCAGAAGAATCGCTTGAACCTGGGAGGCGGAGCTTGCAGTAAGTCAATATGGCGCCATGGCACTCCAGCCTGGGAGACAGAGCAAGACTCCATCTCAAAAATAAACACTCACAGGAGAGCAATAATAGAGCTCTAGAAGACACAAGGATATGCAGAGCAAGAATGATCCTTGCCTAGGGGACCAGGTCAGTAGTTCCAAACTCTGGCCACATGAGCCTTTATAAATATCAATAACTGGGCCTCACCTTCACAGAGCCTGATTAGTAGGGTATGGGGCCCAAATATGGGTATGTGTTTGAAGTTTTAATGATGCTAACATGAGGCCAGGGCTGGGAAACAGATTTTAAAAGGACAGATGATGAAAAGAGCCCAGGCTATCTCAGCTAATGGCACCATTTGCCTATTCACCAAAGTCAGAGCCCCTGAACTTGTCCCATCTCCTCCCTTCCCCTCATGCCCATAGAGAATCTATCATCATTTGGGGTCACCTCCTCTGAATTCACTCACCCATCCCTCGCCTCTCACTGCCACTGCCTTTGCTCAGCATCCCTCACCTCCTCCCAACTTCCCTGTGTCTATAATCTACTCCTAAATCTTTCCTCTGCACTGCATGCCAGCCTTTCTGAAACAAGATCTTATTCTGTAGCAGTCATGCCTGAAAACAACCCTGAGGACCTGGTGACACACAAACTTCACATCCCACAGCATGACCCACTGGTCCTAACACACCGGTCTCTTCCCCAACCACTCCCTCGGCTCTAAAACTTAGGCAAGATTCCCCACATACACACCTGTGCTTCTGCTGTTTCTTTGACGGAAACTCTGTTGACTCTCCCAGCCATCAGCTCTTCCACGAAGCCCTCCCTAGTCCCCAGGCAGTTTATCACCCTTTCCTCTGGGATCCCTAAGTGTTCATGTTTGTACAAGCCTGAAACTGTGCACCTTCCCGGAGTGCCTTTGGATAGCTGCTTTGAAGTCTGTATCACCTTCTAGACTGTTAAGTTTCTGGTAGAGTAGGAATCATGTTTGTGTCTATATCTCCTAAGCACTTAGCACACAGCCTGTAAGTAGAAGAAACTTAGTAGATGTCTGTGGAATAAATGAGTGAGCCTCCTTTTCAATAAATTGATTGAGTCAGTTAACTACACCATTAACTCTGAAAATAAAATGCAGGGTTATAAACTGGATTATTTTCACAAGAAGCTTTATACATGTCTGTACTTCCAAAATTAAGAAAGATGATTGGTATGGGTTCTCAGTTTAAAAAAAAAACTGTGGTTACCCTGGCCAGGCTTAGCCAAGAGCTTAGTTCCTTCGGGGCCTCCTGGAATGCACCTGCTCTAAGTAGAGTAATAGGAATGGGCCACAGAGGGGGCCTCTGACACCAGGTGGACAAGCCTGCAGGCTGAGCCGGTTGTGCTCCTCTCTCAAAAGCATAATTAGCACTTCAAGTCTATGCAAACTGCTTTGGACCTTTTGCTCCAGTCCCTGTGACCATCTCTAGGATCAATGGAAAACAGCAGAAGTTAGTTTATCATCCAGATTTCACAGGAAGTCTGCAGATCCAGGAGGTTCCAGTAGCCATTCCAGCCTGCCCGCCTTTCTGCCTGCTTCTCTTTCCCTTTTTGTTTAGCAAAATGAAAGCCAATACTCTGATTTTGTTTAACTCCTCTAACCTAAAGCTAGCACAAATAACTTTCAGAATAGACCATTTTGAACCTTGTATGAAGAACTCAAAACTGGTTTCCCTGGCATAAAGATAATCTGCACATGGTTCAGTTTGCCTCTCTAGCCAAGTTATAAAAGAAAGCAGGAGCCAGGCATGGTGGCTCACACCTGTAATCCCAGCACTTTGGGAGGCTGAGGTGGGCAGATCACGTGAGGTCAGGAGTTCAAGACCAGCCTGGCCAACATGATGAAACTGCCTCTACAAAAAATGTAAGAAATTAGGCCAGATGTGGTGGCGCACGCCTGTAATCCTAGCTACTTGGGAGGCTGAGGCATGAGAATTGCTTAAACCCGGAAGGCAGAGGTTGCAGTGAGCCGAGATCGTACCCCTGCACTCCAGCCTGGGCAACAGAGCAAGACTCCATCTCAAAAAAAAAAAAGAAAGCAGGAGACGTTATCTTCATGGATTATATCATGGAAGATATTGACCTTCCCTCCCATCACAGCAGAGTTAATCAGAAGATGCTGTTTGAGGCCATTCACTGTGACCACGCTGCACCATCGCCACCTCGCCCTGCCCTAAGTCTGAGCTATCCTTGCCAGTTTGGGGAAACAGAACATAATTAATGCGAGTCTTGAGAATGCTGTGGGGTGAAAGTTGGCATTAATGAAGAAGGGTGTGGGGTGTCAGGAAGGAAGACAGTATAGGAACTTCCCTCTGCACAGTGTCCCGGAGCTTCTCAGCTCACCAGGCCTGTGTCTCTCACCTGCAGGATCCTGCCTATAGCTCAAGCTCCATCAGTCAACAGATGCTAAACCAGCAAACAGAAAGTCATGGACAAGGTGGTCCCATGGCCTCCAAGGTGGTCCCATGGCCTCCAGGGTGTGGTCCCTGCTTCCCAAGTCAATTGTAGTCTGGGCCTTGCTCTTCTGGTTCTACAACTTCACAACACCTAGAGAGCAGTGTTCTTCCCCCTGACTACATGTTAGGTTCACCTGGAGAGATCTTCAAACAAATACTTGGCCCCTGGCTCCCTCCCCTCCGAGAGATTCTGATTTAATTAGCGGGAAGTGGAGCCTGAACATCGAGATTATTTGAAAGCTCTCAAGCTATTCTAATATAGTCAGGTCTGGCCAGACACAGTGGCTCACACCTGTAATCCCAACACTTTGGGAGGCCAAGGCAGGTGGATCACTTGAGGTCAGGAGTTCAAGACCAGCCTGGCCAACATGGCAAAACCCCCATCTCTACTAAAAATACAAAAATATGCGAGGCATGGTGGCGCATGCTTGTAGTCCCAGCTACTCGGGAGGCTGAAGCAGGAGAAGCACTTGGACCCGGGAGGCAGAGGTTGCAGTGAGAGCGCACTGCCCTCCGGCCTGGGCAACAGAGTGAGCCTCCGTCTCTAATAATAATAATAATAATAATAATAATAATAATATAGTCAGGTTTAAAAACACTGCCTTAAGGCCACCCCAAAGAAAAATGCTTCCTCTTAAGTCCACAACCTGGAGGGGCAAGCTTAAATTTCTCTGAAGGACTACAGCAGCTGTGAGCCATCTGGAAAGAGGGATCCGATTTTTATCTATCTTTATCCCCAGCACTTGATGTGGCATTTGGTACACAGTACATGCTCAGTAAAGGTTTGGATGGATGGATGGATGGATGGATGGATGGATGGATGGATGGAATGATGGATGATCAACTCAGGTACCCCAACCCTGCCCGCAGTTTAACTCAAGAGACTAATGACCAGCACTCTGCTGGGGGGGGGAGGGAGCGGAACTCAACTAAAATAGGGAACAGCACTAATTTTAAAATTTAGTTTTTGACTTTATTCTATTATGCCCACCACTAACTTACTACTCCAAAATAAATGCGGCACTATAACTGTCTTTTCAAGTTCTGACTTTTAGATAATGGTTTTCTTTGCAAAATTTTTAAAAATTAACTTAATTTTTAACACTCAAGTGTGTCTACCTAATTCTAAAACAACCAGTTAAGGCCATACAAGGTGGCTCACACTTGTAATCCCAGCATTTTGGGAGGCCAAGGTGGAAGGATTCCTTGAGCCCAGGAATTCAAGACCAGCCTGGGCAACACAGGAAGACGCCGTCTCTACTAAAAAACAAACAAACAAACAAAAAATTAGCCAGGCATGATGGTATGCATCCGTAATCCTAGGTACTGGGGAAGTTGAGGCAAGAAGATCACTTGACCCTGGAAAGTAGAGGCTACAGTGAGCCGTGATCATGCCACTGCACTCCAGCCTAGATAACAGAGTGAAATCCTGTCTCGAATACAAAAGCAATACCAGTTGAGATGGCCAAGTGAATTCAGTCAACAAAAATCAATTTGGGTAAAAATGAAAGCAGTCTTATTTCAAAGAGGAGGGAGCAAACCTAAGAAGTGGTATTGGCTGAGAATGCAAAAAAAGTTCTGGTACATTCACAATGACAAATCTTTAAAGAATAATTAGGGAATCTCAGCTATATTAGAAACATTTTTAGCATTTGAAGTTGATGGGTTAATCTCAGCCATGGATATCAACGAATTTTCTCGTAGTGCTGCCATCCACAACAAATTCCTAGCCTAGCATGGTATTTTGTATGATTTTTTTTAATGTTAAACAGTTAAACTTATCTGGTAGAAACAGGAGCAAAAGGAAACAAACTAGCTGTTTAGCTAAATGTTCCCTATCCCACCCCAAAGCATGGCTTCAACTGACAAATTGCCCTCTGTCTCTACCTGGTTTCAACCCAAGGAGGAAGGTGAAAATATTTAAGCTATTTCCCATGAAAATAAATGGGGTGTTGAATATTTACTTGAATTTTTGTCTGGAAGCCGATCTATCTTCCATACCACTGCCTGGTAGGCACTCTCATATCTTGCTGACCCCACAGTGACTTGAATGACAGGTTCAGATTCAAGTTCGTGTAAACTCCCCAGACATGCCCGGCGGTTCATTCTGGCTTTCAGAGACTTCTGCCTCTGGAGGTTCATGGTCCAAAGGGCCTTGATCCACTGTGATGGGACAGGAAAGTGTATCATTATATTGTCACAGGACCTTAAGGAACCAGCATGGGATGACCTCTGCACCAATGGGGCCATGTTGACAAAAGCCTGAAGTTCCACATATGCTCCCTGGACAACCACTACAGACTTCAAGAAAAAGGGAAGATCGTCCCCATTATATAAAGTCTTGAAACGCAACAGCTCAAAACGGCAGGCATCCAGAGACACAAACTTAATGATTCTTGATTGCTCAAATTCTTGTACTTTCACACACTTATGAAGATGGTAGTCGAGAATATCAATCCCCCTTTTTTCTGAGTCCTTCTCAAAATAGGATTCATCTCGCTTTGGCAACTCAATATCATTCAAGGTTAAAAAGCATTCCAGGTTCCCATTCACAAAGCAGAGGCAATAAATTTGAGTTATCACAGCACTTTCAACCAATTTTCCTTCTTTTGTGACTTTACCCCAAAAATTGTCCACAATTTCCAAGGAAATTTCTTGCTCCTCATAGTTCTTTTTTGGTTTTGAAACAGCTGGCAACTTTATCAGCTCCTCCTCCACAGTAGTCAGAAAGTCAAGGAAGTCACGGTACGATGTGGACCCCAACTTCAGCATCTGTTCTATGTCTGGTTCATGAGCAACTTCTGTCTTAGAATGGTATTTCCTTTTTTCTGTGTAAGACACATGTTCAATCTTCACAGTATGGATTTTTCCTGCTACACTAAAGTTCTCAACCTTGGGTTCAGAAAGCCTACAATATGGATCAAGCTGTATCTCTTTAAATGGTTTTTCTAATCCCTGCTCATAATACATCTGCAAAACTCCTCCAGGCAAAACTTTCAGAAAAATTGGTCCCCATTGCCGGGAAGACATCATATTTTTCTTCTCAGGAATTCTCAGCATGAAAGACCATCCAGCTTTTGGCTGACTCCTGAAGAGAGTGTGGGGGACAAAGGCAGAGGCATTTTCTTCGGCATATAGACAGTGCATAGACAAACTTCTAAGTGAGTCTTGGTTCTCAGCTGACTGGAGATGTTCAAGCTTTTCACAGATATAGTTGAGTGAACATTTATTTAGGCTTTTTTGATCAATAGGCATCTCCCTGTCTCTTGATGAGAACATCTTTTTGCTGCCTGGTGGGTCAAGGGTGAACTGGGAATCACTGCCTTCATCTTTCCAAAATGGACTTGAAAAAGCACAGTCCTCTCGAAAATACTGAAACTGGGGAAGATCATCACTTTGGAATTCTAGGCTTTCAGCCTGGTGAGAGTTAATTTCATCTGGAAGGCCTACTTTGGGAGCTGGATGTGTACAAGAGTGGTCACTGGGTAACAAGGCATGAGATAAACAGGTTGGTCTGGGAGGCAGTAAGGAAGACCCTCCTCCTGGTATTGTGAGTGGGCTGTCTGAAGACGATTCCGGAATAGGATAAAGCACATGAGTCCCCGCTTTGGGGATGCCAGGAAAACCCGGGAAGTCTTTGGTAGGTGTAGAAAGAGGAGAGTTACTTGGAGGTCCTGGACTGAAATAAAAGTCTACAATGGGGGAGGAGAGAGGGGTGCTGCTGGTGGAAGAAGATCCACTAGGAAATTCCCTGAGGCCAGGAAGGTTCAGCTTGAGTCCATTAGGTCTACAGACACCTTGATTCTCCAGAGGAAAATTCTTTGACTTTTGAGAAGATTGGAAAGCAGGATCATCATCAAAGGTGACCCAGTTGCCTGGGTTTGTGGAGCACATCTTTGGGATCAGATTGTGGTCTTGTCAAGGAATCAAATATATTGTCTCTGTTAAAAAAAAATAATAAAGAGAAAATAGGCATATAAAATGAAGGGGTAATAGTTACTAAAGGTCTTTAGTTCTGATAAATTTTTGGATATAAAGGCATCCAGATTTACAGATTAATCAAGTTCAAAGAAATGCTTATATTATAACTGTTGGCTAAGTGGATTAAAAATAAATAAAAAAACAAGATCCAACTATATGCTGTCTATAAGGGACTCACATTAGATTTAAGGACACACATATGCTGAAAGTGAAAGGATGGAAAAAGATATTCCATGAAAATGATATCAAAGAGAGAGCAGGAGTAGCCATACCTAAGCAAAATAAACTTCAAGTCAAAAACTATCATTGGAGACAAAGAAGGACATTATATAACGATGAAAGAGTCAATTCACTAGGAAGACATAAAAATTATAAATATACATTAATCCAGCCAGAAATAGTGGCTCACAACTATCATCCCAGCACTTTGGGAGGCCAAGGCAAGCAGGTCACCTGAGGTCAGGAGTTCAAGACCAGCCTGGCCAAAATGGTGAAACCCCATCTCTACTAAAAATACAAAAATTAGCCAAGCATGGTGGCAGGCACCTGTAATTCTAGCTACTCGGGAGGCTGAGGCAGGAGAATTACTTGAACCTGGGAGCGGAGGTTGCAGTGAACTAAGATAGTGTCACTGCACTCCAGGTTGGATGATGGAGAGAGACTCCATCTCAAAAAACACACACACACACACACACACACATCAGAGCACCCAAATACATGAAGCAAACATTGACAGAACTGAAGGGAGAAATAGCCACTCACTAACAATAGGAGATTTCAACACCATACTTTCAACAATACATAGAACATCCAGATAGAAGACCACTAAAGAAACAAAGGACCTAAACACTATAAACGAAACTCTAGACATATTCAGAACATTCCACCTAACAGCAGAACACATATTCCTCTCAAGCACACACAGAACATTCTCCAAAGCAGATCATATGTTAGGTTATAAAACAAATATTAATAAATGTGAGAAGATTGAAATCACACAAACATTTTTTCTAACCACAGTGGAATAAAACTAGAAATTAATAATAGAAGAAAAACTTAAAAATTCACAAACATGTGAAAATTAAACAACATACTCTTGAACAACCAATGGATCCAAGAAATAAAAAAGGAAATTAGAAAATATCTTGAGACAAAAAAAATGAAAACGGCACACCAAAACTTATGGGATGCAGCAAAAGCAGTATCCAGAGGGAATTTTATAGCCACAAAAGCCTATATTAAAAAAGAAAAGAGGTCTGGGTGCAGTGGCTCACACCTGTAACCCCAGCACTTTGAGAAGCCACGGTGGGCAGGTCACCTGAGGTCAGGAGTTTGAGACCAGCCTAGCCAACATGGTGTAACCCCATATCTACAAAAAACACAAAAAATTAGTTGGGCGTGGTGGCACATGCTTGTAATCCCAGCTGCTTGGGAGGCTGAGGCAGGAAAATTGCTTGAACCTGGGAGGCAGAGGTTGCGGTGAGCCGAGATTGGGTCATTGCTCTCCAGCCTGGGCAACGAGACTGAAACTTTGTCTCAATAAAATGGTGTTGGAAAAACTCGATATTCATGCGCAAAAGAATGAAACTAAACTGTTATCATACATCAGGGATGTCCAACCTTTTGGCTTCCATTGGCCACGTTGGAAGAAGAATTGAGGTCTGGTGCAGTGGCTCACACCTGTCTGTAATCCCAACAGTTTGGGAGGCCAAGGCAGGTAGATCACTTGAGGTCAGGACCAGACTGGCCAACATGGCAAAACCCCATCTCTACTGAAAATACAAAACTTAGCCAGGCATGGTGGTAGGCACCTCTAATCCCAGCTACCTGGGAGGCTAAGGCAGGTGAATCGCTAGAACCCAGGAAGGCGGAGATTGCAGTGAGCTGAGATTACATCATTGCCCTACAGTCTGGGCAACAGAGAGGGACTCTGTCTCAAAAAAAAAAAAAAAAAGGAAGAGGAAGAAGAACTGTCTTGGGCCACACAGAAAATACACTAACACTAATGACAGCTGATGAGGAGCTGAAAAAAAAAAAAAAAAAAAAAGATGAGGAAAAAAAAATCTCATAATGTTTTAAGAAAGTTTACAAATTTGTGTTGGGCAGCATTCAAAGCCATCCTGGGCCACATGTGGCCCGTGGGCTGCAGGTTGGAGAAGCTTGTTTTATACCATACACAACAATCAACTCAACATGGATCAAAGAGGCCAGGTGCAGTGGCTCACCCCTGTAATCCCAACAACTTGGGGAGGCTGAGGTGGATAGATCACCTGAGGTCAGGAGATCAAGATCAGCCTGGCCAACACGATGAAACCCCCATCTCTACTAAAAATACAAAAAAATTAGCCAGGCCCGGTGGCGCACTCCTGTAATCCCAGCTACTCAGGAGGCTGAGGCAGAAGAATTGCTTGAACCTGGGAGGCAGAGGTTGTGGTGAGCCGAGTTTGCGCCACTGCACTTCCAAAAAAAAAAAAATGGATAAAAGATTTAAACATAAGACTTGAAACTATAATACTTTTTTTTTTTATTGAGATGGAGTCTTGCTCTATGCCCAGGCTGAAGTGCTGTGGCACAATCTCGACTCACTGCAACCTCCACCTCCTGGGTTCAAACAATTATCCTGCTTCAGCCTCCTGAGTAGCTGGGACTACAGGCGCGTGCCACTACACCTGGCTAATTTTTGTGTTTTTAGAAGAGACAGGGTTTCACCATGTTGGTCAGGCTGGTCTTAAACTCCTGACCTCATCATGCACCCACCTCAGCCTCCCAGAGTGCTGGGATTACAGGGGTGAGCTACTGCGCCCGGCTAAAACTATAAAACTCTTAGAAAGAAATGCAGAGGAAAATCTTCATAACATTGGTCTTGGCAATCATTTCTTGGATATGGCAGCAAAGTGCAGGCAACAAAAGCAGAAACAGAAAAGTAAGACACCATTAAACTTAAAGTTTCTGCACAGCAAAGGAAACAATCAACAAAGTAAAAAGGTTACATAAAGAACAGGAGAAAACATTTGCAAACAGTATTTCTGATAAGGAATTAATATCCAAAACATAAGGAACTCAATAAACTCAACAGCAAAAAAATAAACCATGCAATTTAGTAATTGGCAAAGTACTTGGATAGATATGTCTCCAAAAAGACATACGAATGGCCAGAAAGTATATGAAAATATGTTCAACATCACTAATCATCAGGAAAATGCAAATCAAAATTACAATGAGATATCACCTCATACCTTTTAGAATGGTCATTATTTTCTTTTTTAAAAAAATGTAAATATGGCCGGACGAGGTGGCTCACACCTGTAATCCCAGCACGTTGGGAAGCTGAGTCGGGTGGATCACTTGAGGTGAGGAGTTCAAGACTGGCCTGGCCAACATGGTGAAATTCCATCTCTACTAAAAATACAAAAATGGGTGTGGTGGTGGGTGCCTGTAATTCCAGCTACTCAGGAGACTGAGGCACGAAAATAGCTTGAATCCAGAAGGCGGAGGTTGCAGTGAGCCAAGATCACACCAATGCACTTCAGCCTAGGTGACAGAGTGAGACTCTGTCTCAAAAAAAAAAAAAGAAAAATAACAAATCCTGGCAAGGATATAAGAAATTGGAACCCTTGTGTATTGTTGGTGGGAATATAAAGTGGTGCAGCCACTATGGAGAACACTATGGAAAGCCCTCGAAAAATTAAAAATAGGTCCAGGTACAGTGGCTCACGCCTGTAATCCCAGCACACTGGGAGACCAAGACAGCAGATCACCTAAGATCAGGAGTTTGAGACCAGCCTGGCCAACATGGTGAAATCCCATCTCTACTAAAAATACAAAATTAACTGGGCGTGGTGGCAGGCGCCTGTAATCTCAGCTACTTGGCAGGCTGAGGGAGAAGAATTGCTTGGACCCAGGAGGCACAGGTTGCAGTGAGCAGATATGACGCCATTGCACTCCAGCCTGGGAAACAAGAGCAAAACGCCATATCAAAAAAATAAAATAAAATAAAAATAGAACTACCATATGATCCAGCCATCTCACTTCTGGGTATTTATCCAAAAGAATTGAAAACAAGGTCTTGAAAAAATATTTACCCTCTCATATTCATTGCATCATTATTTACAATAGTCAACAGATGGAAAAACCCAAATGTTCATCAGTGGATGGATGCATACAGAAAATACAGCATATTAATACAATAGAATATTATTCAGTATTAAAAGGAAGAAAATTCTGATGCAGGCTGCAACATAGATGAACCTTCAGCACATTATGCTAAGTGCAGTAGGCCTATCACAGAAGGACAAATCCTACATAACTCTCTTATACAAAGTATGTAAAGTACTCAAACTCATACAGCAGAAAGTAAAATGGTGGTTGCCAGGAACTGGGAGAAAGTAAAAATGGGAAGTTGCTGTTCAATGGATATAGTGTCAGTTACGTAAGATGAAAAAGTTCTAGAGATCTGCTGTACAACGATGTGCATATTGTTCATAATACTGTTTTGTACACTTAAAAACTCTTAAAAGCTCTCCTGTTATGTAGTTTCATTTACCACAACTGAATAAAACTGGAATACATTTGAATCAATTCAATAAACCTTTTTTTTGTTTGTTTGAGACAGAGTCTTGCTATGTCACCCAAGCTTGAGTGCAATGGCCCAATCTCGGCTCACTGCAACCTCCATCTCCTGGGTTCAAGTGATTCTCCTGCCTCAGCCACCTGAGTAGCTGGAATTACAAACATGCTCCACCATGCCCAGCTAATTTTTGTATTTTTAGTAGAGATGGGGTTTCACCATGTTGGCCAGGCTGGTCTTGAACTCCTGACCTCGTGATCTGCCCATCTCGACCTTCCAAAGTGATGGGATTACAGGCGTGAGCCACTGCGGCAGCCTAATTCGATAAATCTTTATCTGAGTGACCACTATGTACCCAGATCTTGTTATTATTGTGAAAAATACAAGAGGGGAAGATTAAAAATCCAATTTATAATGAACTTATAACCCATTGACAGCCCAAAAATACGTGAAGTTTACAGTTTAGAAGCATTTTCAAATTCACAATCTCGCTTATCAAAAAGACCCTGTGAAGTGTATTATTATTCCTCTTTCATAGCTGAGATGACTTGGGTTTAGGTTTATTGCCTAAAGTGGCCCAGACAGTAAGGCGTAGAGCCAGGGCCGGGCGCTGTGGCTCATGCCTGTAATCCCAGCTCTTAGGGAGGCAGAGGCGGGAGGACAGCTTGAGCCCAGGAGTTCGAGACCTGCCTGGGCAATATAGCGAGACCCCATTTTCCACAAAAATAAAAAAAAAAAAAAACAAAAAGACAAATAAATAAATAAATAAAGAGGTAGAGCCAGGATGTTTTAAATAACAGCTTTATTGAGATATAATTCTTATACCATAAATTCACCCTTTAAAAAAAAGTGTCAATTCAGTGCCCTTTAGTATGTTAGCAGAATTGTGCAACCATCACAACTATCAATTTCCACAGCAATTTTTTTTTTTTGAGACGGAGTCTCACTCTGTCACCCAGGCTGGAGTGCAGTGATGTGACCTCAGTTCACTGCAACCTTCCCAGGTTCAAGCAATTCTCCTGCCTCAGCCTCCTGAGTAGCTAGGACTACAGGCACGCACCACCATGCCCAGCTAATTTTTGTATTTTTAGTAGAAACGGGGTTTCGCCACGTTGGCCAGGCAGGTCTCGAACTCTTGACCTCAAGTGATCCACCCACGTGGGACTCCCAAAGTGCTGGGATTACAGGCGTGAGCCACCACACCCGGCCAAATTCTACAACATTCTTATCATTCCAATAATAAACCCTGTATACTTATTAGTAGTCACTCCACATACTCCCCTTCCCACCAGCGCTGAAAAACACTAAACTAAGTTCTGTCTCTACGAATTTGCCTTTCAGGACATTTCATATAAATTGAATCATATAACATATGGATTTTGTGTCTGGCTTCTTTCATCTGGCATAATGTTTCCAAGGTCATCCATGTTGTAGCACATATCAGTGTTTCCTTTCTTTTTATGGCTGAATAGTAGTCCACTGCATGGAAATATCACACTTTGTTTGTCCATTTATCAACTGATAGACATTTGGTTTATTTCCACTTTTTAGCTATTTTGAATAATACTGCTCTGAGTATTTGTGTATAAGTTTCATGTGATCATTTCTCTTGAGTATACACCCAGGCATGGAAAAACCAGGATCACTTCAGCCCAACTTGATAAAACAAATTATTGAAATTATTCTAATGACACCAGAGGCAATTAAGTGTAAGGACCACAACACTGATGTGGGGCTTGGGTAACCAAAATTCTGGGCACTGCTCTGTCACTCACTAGCTGTGTGCACAGCCTCCCCAGACATTCAGTGATTACACTAGAATGAGCTCTGTGGTCCTTTCCAACTCTAAAGTAATGCTACGGTGGTTGACACGCAGTGAAAAATTTTGTCAAAAGCAGAAATTGTATTACCACTAAGTACATGGGCTTTAGTGCTGGGATATTTATTTTTCAGAGAAGAGATCTTGCTATGTTTTCCAGACCAGTCTCAAATTCCTGGGCTCAAGTGATCCTCCTACCTCAGCCTCCCAAATAGCTGGGATAGGGCAAATGTCCAAACTGACAGAAAATGAAACTCCCTGAGATCTACCGATGTAAAAATGCAAAACCTGCTGGAATCATGCCCATGGGAAAGGCCTATTTTTCTCCCTCCAGCCCACTGTCTTGCCTCCCCTTGTGGATAATGAAGCTTCAACCAATGCAGTCATTCAACCTTGGAAAATAGCCAAGACAAAGAGTGAGAGGGCCTGGGGCTCGCTAGGGACAGGGCACTCACTGTTGTCATTTGCTGCATCCACACATTCCTGAGGGCACAAAAACACACAGTGGAGGGTGGCCCACGCTGCTGGTTCTCTGGAAGCCATTTCACTGTCACTGTTCTTAGACTGAAGCTGCCATGAAGCACTTTCCCTCAGAGCAGAGAGAGCACGGTTTCAAGGGGACCCAACAGGAGGCTCAGAGGTGGGAAATCAGCAACACTATTTCTGACCCATTTCCATCTCACCCTCTTCAAAAGGCATCCAGCCAAAATAACTCCTCCTATATGGTGAGAACTTGGAAAAATATTTACTTTAGTTGGGTTTATTAAAAAGAAAAGAAAAAGAAGAAACAATTCCATTTCAGACTGAATACTATTCTGATGTATGCCAAAAATTTCGCCTCCTCAGTTTTCCTTGTAGCTTCAAAATTTGCAACAGTGGTGTTGGTGTCTTTGGTTTTGCGTTATTATAAGGCAAATAAACCAATTTCCATAAGCAGGACAAAAGAAATCAAGCCCATTACTTTATAAGCAGCCCTGAATTTTTTTAAAGCAAACCTTACACAAAAATCTCATACTTCAGTTGGGCATGGTGGCTCATACCTGTAATCCCAGCACTTCGGGAGGCTGAATGGGTAGATCACCAGGTCAGGAGTTCAAGACAAGCCTCGCCAAGATGGTGAAATCCCCATCTCTACAAAAAATAAAAAATTAGGCATGGTGGCAGGCACCTATAATCCCAGCTACTCAGGAGGCTAAAGCAGAGAACTGCTTGAATCTGGGAGGCAGAGGTTGCAGTGAGCCAAGATTGCTCCACTGCACTCCAGCCTGGGCAACAGAGCAAGACTCAGTCTCAAAAAAAAAATCTCCTACCTTGAACCCCAAGTCTATATAAAGTGCACTCCTACCACCTCACTGTCCACCTTTCACCCCTGTATAGGACTCTTTCATAGAAGGCACTCAGCAAATGTGATGTGAGTTTTATTCAAACAAACAGAACTTCATATGGTGCCCAACAGGAACCCAAACCTTTGTCCTGGAAGTCTGATAATGTTCTGGAGTCAGCAGCTCTGACTTCCCACTGTCAAGGGGAGGCCTGTTTCCCACTGTGCTCCTCTTCCTCTCCTCTTGAATCTCTTGCTATCTTCCTTTATCATTTTTTTTTCCAGACAGAGTCTTGCTCTGTCACCCAGGCTGGAGTACAGTGGCACAATCTTGGCTCACTGCAACCTCTGCCTCCCAGGTTCAAGCAATTCTCCTGCCTCAGCTTCCCAAATAGCTGGGATTACAGGCACCCACCACCGCACCCGGCTAATTTTTGTATTTTTAGTAGAGACGGGGTTTCACCGTGTTGGCCAGGCTGGTCTCGAACTCCTGACCTCATGGTCAGCACCTGCCTTAGCCTTCCAGAGTGCTGGGAGTGCAGACATGAGCCACCATGCCCAGCCTATCAATCTTTTTTACACTCGATTCCATTTCTCTCACCTCTTTCACCTCCTCCCTCTATATGACTTCATCTTTCTATTCTGGTCTCAAAACCCCACCAGCCAGTTGGCACAAAGTCAGCAACTAAGATCAATTCCATGCAGCAGCTTCCTTCCCTCCTAATCCTCTCATAGGAAAGAGGGGCCACACCCTGTCCAGAGCCCTGGTCTGTCAGAAGCCTATTGGGTCTCCGAGAGATAAGAAGGCTCAGAGAAGTTTAGATGCATCTTCCTCAGTCATCTGCTACTTTACCCTATGCATTTTGAGACATAGGAATCCAAAAGTATTCAAGTGGCAACATCTATGTGACTTAAGTTTTGTTTTGTTCTTGCCTTACAAGAAGAGTTGGTCTAAATATGTACTTGTGCCTCCCAGAAGGCCCTCCACAGGTGTGGGAAGTAGAAAAGTTCCTTTTCAAAGTTTCCTTTCTTGTTAAAAAATAAGTGTGCTGATAACTTTGTTAGGCCCTATCCTATGTAGCTGTTAGACATGCCATGCTTACAGGCAGGTAGTACATTCTATGTCCTTGTACTTTAACCAAGATATCTATGCTGGATATGCTCACAGGCATGTCCCAGCTCTCCACTGCTTTTACCTGTTTAGAAAAGTTTTAAGTTGTTAGCCAATCAGATTTTAGTTTAAATTGTGAGGTCTGGCTCCAGCCAACAGAGAGCAGACACACAGCAGTAAGGATGACCCCAAATGCATAATGAATAAATTTGTGTTTTCCTTTGTTCATTGTACTCTTGTGGCAAAACGGCTAGCAAGAGTACCCCTCCTGCAGTCCAGGAAGTAATAATTGCATTGCTGAAAGATCCTTTGTCTCAGTGCTAATTTTCTTGCAGTACCGAGCATCTACTTCCAACAACAGGCAACATCTCATTTAAACTGCGTGACAATACAGAGCAGACGACAGCATTTGGGCACTTTCCCCAAGGTCTCAAGTCCAGTTAGTGCAGAGCTGGGAACCAAGGACTCCTGGCATCAAGTCCCCAACTGCCTTCCTCCATAGCCAAGATTCCGCTATTCTGATTCCCTGGCTTTTTCCTTATCTGTGGATCCCATCCCAGCCTGCATGCCCCATACTTTTCAAAGGTTTGTTTTCAATCTGGAATACCCTGTAAACTCCTAGAGTTTACACAAAATTCAGAGACAAGGTCAGTCACAGTGGCTTATACCTATAATCCCAGCCCTTTGGGAAGCTGAGGCGGGCGGATCACTTGAGGCCAGGAGTTCAAGACCAGCCTGGCCAACATGGTGAAACCGTCTCTACCAAAAAATGCAAAAATTAGCCAGGTGTGGTGGCACTCCTCACAGCTACTTGGGAAGCTGAGGCAGGAGAACAGTTCGAGCCCAGGAGGTGGAGGTTGCAGTGAGCCAAGATCGAGCTACTGCTCTCCAGCCTAGAGGACAGAACAAGACTCTGTCAAAAAAAAAAAAGAAAAAGAAAAAAAAATTCAGAGACAGACAAAACATTAAGACTCTGAATGGGGCCCAGAAAGAAAAGGAGAATATGAATATATTATGGTGAGAATTTCTAGAAATCCATTTCTGAGGTTCAAAGGTTTCTAGGGAAGCATTTGCTTCCTCTTGAAACTATTAGACATTTTTTTCAGCTACGTGTTTTCAAAGCACCGAACTCAAGAAGAAATTAAAAATAAACACACATGTTTATTGTCTAGGAAACAGTGGTTTGCAACCTTAGACCTCAACATGTGCGAGAAATGGCATTTAGAAGCCTAGCACATGCTCTTGGATGTACCCAGAATTTAGCATTCCCCATATTTAGGGAAGCCCTGAACTAATTAATTGTCCCTACCACTTTAAGTGGTGATCAGTAATAGGAGGGTTCACAGGAAACATGAACAAAGGCTACACTTGCACACAGTTCTTAAAGCCCACCGTTCTCCCACTTAAGAAATCATACGGAATTCTTTTCCTTTTTTTGAGACTGAGTCTCACTCTGTCACGCAGGCTGGAGTGCAGTGGTGCAACCTCGGCTCACTGCAACCTCCACCTCCCGAGTTCAAGTGATTCTCCTGCCTCAGGTTCCCAAGTAGCTGGGATTACAGATGTGCACCACCATGCCTGTCGGAAGCCTATTTTTTTTTACAGATGTGCACCACCATGCCTGTCAGAAGCTAATTTTTGTATTTTCAGTAGAGATGGAGTTTTGCCACATTGGCCAAACTCCTGGCCTCAAGTGATCTGCCTGCCTTGGCCTCCGAAAGTGCTGGGATTACAGGCATGAGCCACCGCACCCAGCCTGGAATTCTTGTAAGAGTATTATGGAGATTATCATGAATTGACTCTAAATCGTTTAAAAATACATCTTTCACAAACAGTAATACCTTAAATATTACAGGTTGAATATTCCCTAATTCCAAAACCCAAATTCTGAAATGCTTCAAAATTAAAAATGTTTTGAGGGGCCGGGCGCGGTGGCTCAAGCCTGTAATCCCAGCACTTTGGGAGGCCGAGGCGGGTGGATCACGAGGTCAAGAGATCGAGACCATCCTGGTCAACATGGTGAAACCCTGTCTCTACTAAAACTACAAAAAATTAGCTGGGCATGGTGGCGCGTGCCTGTAATCCCGGCTACTCGGGAGGCTGAGGCAGGAGAATTGCCTGAACCCAGGAGGCGGAGATTGCGGTGAGCCGGGATCGCGCCATTGCACTCCAGCC
>CAUYOR010139630.1:0-18371 GCA_963573925.1 Callimico goeldii
GTGCCTGTAATCCCAGCTACTTGGGAGGCTGAGGCGGGAGAATTGCCTGAACCCAGGAGGCGGAGGTTGCAGTGAGCCGAGATCACGCCATTGCACTCCAGCCTGGGTAACAAGAGCGAAACTCCGTCTCAAAAAAAAAAAAAAAAAGAAAATGTAGCAGGGGCAAATTGCAGCCACTGATAATTAGAAGATGACAATCCCTCCCCAGCGTGACTGCCCACCCTGGCCCCAGCCTGCATAATTTGGAAGTAATGAAGATTTTACCTGGTGCAGGGAACATTTTCATCCACTAAGCATCAGGGGAGAGGATTTGGAATTTTGCACATGATTTTATGGTGGAATTTAACAAGTCAAAGCATTAACTGGAAGGAGATATACAATAGTTCTCCAGAAATGTCACAGGCAGTTAAATCATTCAGTCCCTCTCACCTGAAGGGAGGTCACTGTTAAAGTAAAACAAATCAGAATAAAAGACCAACAATAACAAAACAGCATAATCTTTGTGCAACTGATGTTATTATCCTTTTAACTGCTGAAATATGTTTTGGATTGAAAAAGCGTATTTTTTTTTTTAAGAAAAGCAGTCATTGGTTGGTAAACATAATTTAGCAGGTTCCTCTGAAAAGCCTTAAAGTGTCATTGAGAATCCCCAAATCATGAGAGATTGCTGGAAATTTTGCCTTCAGTGCTAGTCTGAAAGGCCTCTAACATTCTCCATCTGTTCAATCCACACTTAAAAAGAGTCTGGAATCCCCAGCAGTAGTACGAAGCTACCTGTGATGACACTGTCTCTTTGTGATGGAAGTTTAATTTTAACTGTGCTGTTTGGAGACCCAAAAATGATTCTCATAAATATTTAATAGACCTTTTTTCCAGCTGATATACATCCCCCAACACACACACACACACGCACACACGCAAACACACACACACACGCACACAGACACGCACGCACACATGACAGCTGGCAAGTAACATTTATTTTCAGTTCTTGGAATTCTGAACTGTCGGGTGTACTTTCCTTGGATGTACACAGGCACGCTGAGATGGGAAATTTGAAGCTGTAATGGAATACATGGGTTTTTTAGCTGAAATCTTTTTAGGCAGCAGTGGTTTACTGGCATATTCTTTAAAAACACCAATGGAAAGAAAATGAAAATGTGTTCTAAGGTGTGTAACTACCAAAAGTGTGCCACACCTATTTGAAAACTCACTGCTTATAGGCTCAGGTGTCATTATCTTGGAGGCTTTAATAGCCTGCAGTTTAGACTTTTATTTTCATACTTTAATTGCATGGTTTTTTGCAGCTATAAGACACTGTTTCGACTACATGTTTTCCCTATTTGGAAATGCCCTAAAGGTGGGTAACTTTAGTACAAATAGCTTTAGATTCCTCTGGAAACAGGATCTTGCCTTAACTTCTTTAAATTCTTGAGCGTGAATAGAAATCAAAGATCCAGACACGTTGCCTAGCAGAGAAGCTTGCTTAGGAAGGAGGCCAAATTGACTAGTGTCTTCTATTTTCCCTAGTACTAGATTAATAGTCAATATGGTGGCTAAATATCAAGAGTCTCCAAGTTCCATAAATGCTGAAATAGTTTATTTTGAATCACTGGATGCTTGAAATACACAACTACAGGACTTTAAATGAAGGCTATGTGGGGAAATATACCTAGGTAGAGACAAGCTTTGATTTTGCCAATGGTCAACAATCTTTCAATTTCTTAGTAACAAAATGCAGTCTCTCTTCCTTATCTTTTGGCTTACAAAAAAAATGCTTGTGAGAAGATGACATTTTATAGGAAAAATAACAAATTAACATTGCACAAATATTGGACTACTGTCAGAGCCATTGCTGTCAGAGTAACAGTTTTGAGAAGATTGTGAAGTCATCGCTTATAAATTCACTCTTCCAGGACAAAATAAAGGACTTGAAAAGAATAAGATTTATAAATATTTGCGGTAACATAAATTACTCAAGTGTGTATTACTGTGGGACTCTCACAAAGAAAAGAATTTAGAGAAGCTGCCTGGAGCTCTATGATGAAGACAGTTATATTATCCTTGTTATTTTTTAGTTAGATTTTGAAAAGCTTTTTTTTTTTTTTTTTTTTTTTTTTTGCAGGAGTTTCCCACTTGTTACCCAGGATGGAGTGCAATGGCACAATCTTGGCTCACTGCAACCACCGCCTCCTGGGTTCAGGCAATTCTGCCTCAGCCTCCTGAGCAGCTAGGATTACAGGCACGCGCCACCGTGCCCAGCTAATTTTTTGTATTTTTAATAGAGACGGGGTTTCACCATGTTGACCAGGAGGGTCTCGATCTCTCGACCTCATGATCCACCCGTCTCGGCCTCCCAAAGTACTGGGATTACAGGCTTGAGCCACTGCGCCCGGCCTGCTCATATTTTTCTTAAGAAATTTTGCATTTTTATTCATGAGAGATATTCTGTAATTCTCTTCACTTGTGAAATCTTTCTCTGGTTTTAGTATTAGTGTAATGCTGACCTCATAAGTAAGTTGAAAATTGCTCTCATCTTTTTCATGGTAGATATTACATATAATTGGTATTATTTCTTCCTTAAGTATTGATAGGATTCACTAGTGAAACCAGTCGGGTGTAGAGTCAATGGTGAAAGACCCGGTCCAAGTCCAAAGGCCTGAGAACTAGGAATGCCAATGGCTAGGGAGAGGAGAAGATGGGTGTCCCAGATCAACAGAGAGCAAACTTGCCCTTTCTTCACATATTTGTTCTCTTCAGGCTCTCAATAGACTAGATGATGTCCACCCACATTGGTGAGGACACTCTTCTTTACTAAGTTGTTTCAAATGCTAACATCTTTTGGAAACATCCTCACAGATACACCCAGAAATAATATTTTGCCAGTCATCTGGGCATCCCTCAGCCCAGTCAAATTAACACACTAAAATTAACCACCCAAATTGTTAACTTATTATTCTTTTAATGTTTTAACTTTTGTTTCTGATTGTTACAATTTGTATATTCTCTTTTTTCCCCTTGGTCAATATGGCTAGATGTTTATCACTTTTTGTTCAAGGTTTTTTTCAGTTTCTCTATTATTTATGTTTTCAATTTCATAGATTTGTTTTCTAAAGTCTATTATTTTCTTTATTATGCTTGATGATAGTTTAATTTGCTTTGCTTTTTAGTTTCTAAAGTAGAAGTTTAGATTATTTATTTCAGATATTTTTTTCTAATATAAGCATACAGCACACTTGTGACTTGGAAGTACAAGAGACAGTCTTAAAGAAAATTAGGAAATGTCTTGAACCAAATGAAAATGAAAATGTATAATGTGTATACTTTAGCTGCATCCCACAAAGTTTGATCTGAAAATATATAATGTGCATACATTTTCATTTTCAAATTAAAATTTGTGGGATGCAGCTAAAGTAGTGCTTAGAGGGAAATTCATAACAGTAAATGATTTTGGATATATACCAATAAGTGGGATTGCTGGATCGCATAGTTCTATTTTTAATTTTTTTCAAGAACATTCATACTGCTTTCCATAGCTGCTTTACCATTTTACATTTCTATCAACAGTGTACCAGAATTCCAATTTCTCTATATCCTTGCCAACACTTACCTTTTTCTAAACAATAGCATCCTAACAAATGTGAGGCAATATCGCCCTGTAGTTCTAATTTGCATTTCCCTGATAATTAATGATGTTGAACACCTTTTTCTATATATATTGGTCATTAGTATGTCTTCTTTGGAAAACTTCTGTTCAAGGGCTCTGCCTATATTTAAAATGGGTTATTTGGGTTTTTTGCTATTATTAATAACTTGGATGAGTGTCTTCTAAGTTTTGGAAATTAACCTCTTATCAGATATATGATTTTCACATATTTTCTCCCATTCTGGAGGTTGCCTTTTCATTCTGATGACTGTTTCCTTTTCTGTGCACAAACTTTTCAGTTTGTTGTAATCTTACTTGTCTATCTTTCCTATTGTTGCCTATGTTGTTAGTGTCAAGAAAACATCGCCAAGACCAATGCCCAGAAGCTTTTCCCCTATTTTTTGGTAGGAGTTTTATAGTTTCAGGTCTTACATTTAACTCTTTGATCCATTTTGAGCTAATTTTGTTCAATCAGAGAAAAATTCCAGATTTCGATATCTAAAATCCTCCTGCCTCAGCCCCCACAAGTAGCCAGGACAGGTGTGTGCCACCACATCCGGCTAATTTTATGGCATAAGGCAGGTATCCAATTTCTTTTTGTCTGTTTTTGTTCTCATTGTTTTTGTTGTTGTGGTTTTCTTTTTTTTTCTTTCACATGTTGATAGTCACTTTTTTCAATGCCAGTTGTTAATGTACTTCATTAACGTACTCTTGGAAACTTTGTCATGAATTGGCTCTTTTAGAATGTGATCCTCTTCTTTATTCCAGGAATTTTTTTGTTTGAATTCTACTTAATCTGATATTAATATAGCACCTCTCAATTTCTTTTGATTAGTTTTTTTCAAGGCATATAAATTTCCATCTTTTTTCTTATCTATAAAATTGTATTTTTTGTAGGTATATTGATTTGGGTTTTCATGGGGTTTGTTTGAGGCAGGGTCTCACTCCGTTGCCCAGGCTGGAGTGTGCTGGCATGATCTTGGCTCACTGCAACCTCTACCTCCTGGGTTAAAGTGATCCTCCTGCCTCAGCCCCCACACGTAGCTAGGATAGGTGTGTGCCCCAATGCCCGGCTAATTTTTGTATTTTTCATAGAGACGGGATTTTACCATGTTGTCCAGGCAGGTTTCAAACTCCTGAGCTCAAGCAATCCATCTGCTTCAGCCTCCCAAAGTGCTAGGATTACAGGCATGAGCCACTGTGCCTAGCCCATTGTGGACAAACTGAAAATTTTATATACCTGCATCTGGAATTTTTCTCTAATTGAACAATTAATTTTTTTAATTTGGCTTAAACAATATTATATTTATCGAAATTATTGATATTTTTGAACTTAAATCAATATTTTATGTGTTGCTTTTCTTTAGGGTACTTTGGTTTTGTGGCCTGACACACCTTTTTTCTGTCTTCTTTTGGATTATTTGAATATTTTTAGTTTTTCTTTTATCTGTGGATTTGGGGTGCTACTATTTTGTGCTATTTCTTTAGTTGATTCTCTTTCACAGTTAACTTAGAGTTAACATTTTACCATGTACAACCATATAGGTACCTTTTTCTTCTTTATGCTACATATTGTCACATGTATTATAGTTACAGACATCGAAAACCACAACATAAATATTAAAGGTTTTGTTCTAAACATTCATACATATTTTTAACTCAAAATAATAGTCTATTTTATTTACCCAGATATTTACCACTTCTGTTGATCTGTTTTTCACTCCCAATGTTCCTTTTTCCCTCTAATATTATTTCCTTTTTACCACAAAGAAATTCCTTTAGCTGCTGATAATGTCTTTATTTCACCTTTATTTATAAAAGAGTTTTCCTGAATATAAAATCCTGGGTTGAAAGTTCATTTTGCTTTTACTTTAAAGATAGTGTTCCACTGTCTTCTGACTTCAGTGGTTTTTTTTTTTTTTTAATAGAGTTTTGCTCCATAATCCTGGCTGGAGTGCGGTGGCGTGATTTCATGCAACCATCACCCGCCAGGTTCAAGGGATTCTCCTGCCTCAGCCTCCTGAATAGCTGGGACTACAGATGTGCACCACCACTCCTGTATTTTCAGTAGAAACGGGGTTTCATAATGTTGGCCAGGCTGGTCTTGAACTCCTGACCTCAGGTGATCTGCCCACTTCATCTTCTCTAAGTGTTAGGATTACAGGCATGAGCCACTGCGCCCAGCCTGACTTCCATGTTTTCTGACAACAAATCTGCAGTCTTCCCCTGTAAATGATGTATCTTTTTCCCTCTGGCTACTTTCTAGATGAATGTTTTAATCTTTGGGTATTGCACAGTTTGATTATGATGTGTCTGGGCCTCTACTTCACTGGCAGGTATTGAGCTTCTTGAGTCTGTAAATTTGTATCCTTAATCATTTTGGAAATTTTCTATTATAATGTTTTCAAATTTCTGGTACCTTTCTTGCACTCCTTTCACATTCTTCATGTACTTCAATAATATAAATGTTACAGGTTTTGATATTTTCCCACATATACTTGAGTCTATGTTTGGTTTCTTTTCTAATTTTCTTTTCTCTCTGTACTTCAGATTAGATCATTTGACTCTATCTTTATGTTTGTTTATTTTTTTAAAATATCTCCATCATTCTATTGAGGCCAGAAAATTCTTTTTTACTTAAGAGATTACGTACTTTTATTCTAAAATTCCATTTAGTTACTTTTTAATTGTTCCTCTTTTTCTAATGAAAGTTTCCATCTTTCCATTCATTTCAAGAGTGTTTACCTTTACTTTATGGCACACAGTCATAAAAGCTGCTTTAAAATCTTTATTTGATTATTCCAACATCTGGGTCTTCTTGGCTTTGGGGTCATTGATTGTCCTTTTCCTTGCGAATTGCTCAAATTTTTTGATTCTTTGTATGTTGAGAGATTTTTAAATTGTATTATACAAGTATGAAATATAATGTGAGACATACTGAATATAATGTAGTGAGACTCTGTATCCTGTTAAAAGAATGTTCATTTTTGATTGGTTGGTTTGGCAGCCAATTTATAAAGCAAAGCTATTTTGGTAAAGTGCTATTTTTCTTTGAGTATGTTCCACAAATATAGCTCAGGTGGAACCTCAGGACTTGTGTTTGTCTATGGACCATAATTAGAGTATACTCTTCTCTAGCTATCGCTTCTCAAAGATTCTGCCATTCTTTGGCTGTTAGAGACTATTTTACCGGTTCCTCTGGCCAGAAAGATGAGCTTCTTTTTGGGTTTTAGGCCCATGCTCTTGCACTGTTCTGTGCAATTGGGGACCACACTTGGGATAAAGGGTGAGACTATATGGGAGAGAATAAATAAAAGATTCCTGCACCCTATTCAGGCTACTGGGATCCCTTTTTCCCATTCCTATGACTATAGATATGGATTAGCTCTTGGGATTTATATACCCCACCACCATGATATCTAGGCAGTACATCACCATGATGGGCTGGCCTCAGGCAATGCTGAGAAAGGAAAATGAGAAACAAACAAAAAAAGCAGGGATTTCACTCTATATTCTCTGACTTTCAGTGACTTATTTTTGCTCGTCATCTGATTGGAAAGATGGCTTTCTTTTGGGTTTTGCCCTCCACGCTTATGGCATAGTTTCGCCTCTCAGACTATTCTTGGTTTTCCACGAATCAAAGCTGAGACATAAGGGAGCAGAATGAACAGAAAACTTACCAGTTATGAACCGAGTGTGCTCCTGGAAAATTCGTATGTTGAAATCTTAATCCCCAGTGCAATGTTATTAAGAGGTGGAGACTTTGAATGGTAATTAGGTCATGGAGATGGAGCCCTCTAGACTGGGATTAGAGCACTTATAAGAGGAGACATGAAAGTTTCCTTTCCCCACCTCTCTCTCTCTCTCTCTCTCTCTCTCTCTCTCTCTCTCTCTCTCTCTCTCTGCCCCCACCTACTCTCTTTCTTTCTATCTCCCCCATATGAGGATATGCAAGACAGGAGTCATCTGCAAAGCAGGAAGTGTGCCCTCACCAGACATGGATCTGCTGGTACCTTGATCTTGAACTTTCCAACCTCCAGAACTGTGAGAAACAAGTTAGCTGTTTAGCCATCCCATCTATGGTATTCCATTATAGCAACCCAAACTGACTAAGACATGGTTCTTCTTCAAGTATTGACTTCCTCCCTATATTTACCTCTTATCACTTACTTTCTGAGTCTTCAAATCGTTGTCTTATGTGTTCTTCCCAGAGGTTTGAGTTTTAGCCAGTGGGTTAGATAAGAAATAGTGGGCTTGCTCCTCCTTGGACAGCACCACAAATCGATCATATACTATTATTTAGAATAATTTGTCTCTTGGCTTCTCTCATTTTTACTCTTTATTCATTAACTAAATGACATTTTTTTCCTTGCCACAATGACGTTGATTCTACTGAAGTAAAGATAAAGTAATTTCCCTTCAAAAACAATATTTCCCTGCCCACCGTGGATTTTTATTTTTCAGTTTCTTAAAGGATGTATATAAAACTTCACATATTTAAAACTTTGTAAAGCTAAATTAATGTGATCATTATGGCATGTGTCCATTATTCAAGTTTACTGGTAAAGGAGATTTAAAAGCCCAACAGAATAACATGGAAACTATAAAACTTTAAATCAACTATCTGCTCTTAAGTTACAATTGTCATTTTATACAGCTAAAGATCAGTAGTCTGTAATAATATATCTCTTCCTCTCCTACAAGAATGTGATTAGAAAGACACCATATGGTAGCAGTCTGTGTTTTATATATAAATGGGGCAGGGGAAGGCGGAGGAGTGAAAGAGAGGGAAATAAAGGTAGTTTTGATTGTTAACTAAGTATGATAAGATATATCAAGATGAATTCTATTTCTCTGACAAACAGAGCACCCACTATGCAAGGCAGGTTTCTTGTTACATGCTAGAGGAAATGTTTTAGATGCATAAGATAAGTTTTCCTATTTCTTAGGAGTTTGGTAGGAGAAACAACTTGCTCACCATTGCTTTAAAGCAAGTTAAAGAGTTATAATGCCAAAAGGTGGTCAGTATAAACCGCAATGGATATTCCACAATAAAAGGGTGGATGAGTTCATCATGAAGCAGTTAGAACCCCTAAAGAAGAGTGAAGATTGGAGAATACAGTGTTTCAGGTAAATGCAAAGATAATAAAATGAATAGAATTAAGTTAGCAGAAAAATATAAAGCATAGAAAGGAAACATCAGAAGATTCCATTTTCCACTGAGTGTAGGAGATAAAGCTGAAAATGTGGACTAGAACGAGATCACTAAGGGCTCTAAGAACCAAGGCAAAATAATAATAATAATAACTTGATAATTAGTAAAAAGCCACAATAGAAAGTTGTTGCATAGGAAGAGTGGCACCATAGGAGCTATGATTTTGGAAAACCCATCTGCAGTGTGAACTATGATGATGCTTGAGTAGGGAGGAACATGGACGAAAGAATGTCAGCTGGACTGATACAATGATCTGGACAAGAGTTAGCAAGTGTCTAGCTAGGGTGATAAAAGTAGAAATGGAATGGAAAAGATTGATTAAAGGTAAAATCAATCATGGTCTTGAGTGCCTTGGAAATAGGAAACATAGAGGGGTGACAGGTTGGGGAGAAAAGTAGGCGAGTGTAGCCCAAAATATTGAATTTGAGTTGCTTGTAAGACAGTTTGTTAGGGATTCTCATCAGGCAGGTAGGACAAAAGGGCTTGACAGGACAGGAGAATAGCCAGCTCTGGAAATGGGGAGGCAAGTGATGACAGCAAAGATATATGGAATTTCCAGGAGGGTGAGGGGGAAAAACGAGAGAAAACCACGGGAGATATCTGACTTTCTAGGACAAGAGGTAGAGAAGAGAGAGATGCTTTGAAAAAGAGGTAGAAACAGCATCACTTCTGAACAAATTCTCAGAAGACAAGGGAAGAGACAGTTTGAAGGAAGCGTGACAGTGCTGTAGGGAGATTAGGAGGGTGAGCACTGAGAGACCAGCGATGACTGCTGCAGGAGCAGCTGTGATGGCAGAAGCAGGGATGCAAGGGTGACAGATTAACTCGGTTTGGCTGTGTCCCCACCCAAATGTCATCTTGAATTGTAGCTGCCATATTCCCCACATGTTGTGGGAGGGGCTTCATGGGAGGTAATTGAATCATGGGAGTGGTTACCCTCATACTGTTCTTGTGATAGTGAGTTCTCACAAGATCTGATGGCTTTATAATAGGCTTTTGCCCTTTTGCTCAGCATTTCTCCTTCCTGCCACAATGTGAAGAAGGACATGTTTGTTTCCCTTTCCCTTTTGCCTGAGGCCTCCCACCCCCGCACCACCTGCAGAACTGTGAGTCAATTAAACCACTTTCCTTTATAAATTACCCAGCTCAGGTATGTCTTTACTAGCAGCATGAGAATAGACCAATACAAGTACCAAGTTGCTGAGACTGGGAGCGAGGGACATAGTACACGTATCTCTCTTGAAAAAGCGTAGGAGTCATGACCTGGATTCTATGGTGCAACCTAAGAGAAATATGACCTCACTGGGTAGATCTACTGAGGAATAAATTAGGTAGCAACAATTTGAGGGAAATGATTGTCCAAGGATGTCAGATGTTCTAGGTAATTAAGACCAAAAACAATTATGTGGAAAACAAGAAATGATGGATCAAGAAAAAGGTTTTCCTCATACGGAGAGATACAGATTTTCTTTTCTTCAAAAATAGCTCTCATCTCATTTCATAAAAAGACTTATTCCCCTGCCTCACTGTTTTTGTCGGGTTTACGTTGCCACAGAAGGCAAGGAATGGTGTCACATTCCAAAGATGCACACTACAAAGAAAGAACGCTCTCTTTCCTAGCAGCTGGAAGGGAAAAAAGGCAAATCAATGAGCTGGGAAGCTCTCATGGCAAGCAGATGTACCACTTTGGCCTCGTGTTCCCACTTGCAGCCAAACTCATGCTACAACCTACAGCTTCCTTGCTGGGGAGTTTCTAGTGGGAAGTTAACTGTGCCTCTCGTTCTTCCTCACTCCACTCCACTTCACTCCCCAGTGGTTTTATTATCAGTGCCTCCTCCTTGCCCTTCTCATCCCACAGCCGCCACCTGCTTCCATATGACAGCGAGGAGCGCAGCAGGAAGAGGAGTCTTGCCGAGAGAGAAGAAACCAGCGTCTTACTGTCTCAGCCATTAACTGGTAAATGCAGACCGCAGGCTCCTCCTTTGACACTAGGGAGCTAGAATGTTCCCCGAAGTGCTTTTTGCTCTAAGACTTTATAAAAATGTGAAAGGAGGGCTTGGGGAAAAAAACAGAAGGTTTGTAGTCTGGGTTTTGGGGCCCTCCCTGGCTCTCACTCTGCCATTGCTTACTCTGACTGACACTCTTAGAGAGACACTGCAGTGCCCTATTTCAAAATATCTCTGAGGTTACTTAACGCTCACCTTCTAAACCTGCAATGAAATGGAAAATGGGGAAACGGCAAGGTCAGCCTCACCCTGGCGACTCTCAGCCCTTCTTCGCAGGACCTTTATCCAGGACACAGCGGAGCTTACACGCAAATTTGTCTCCTCCAGGACTGACAAGTGTGACAGGACGTTTTGTAGGACAGCCTATATCTAGGAATCATCAAATAGTAAGTTCTCAAAGGAAGTGCTGGGCTGGTGAGGTGGTCCATTCTCTCCTCCTTTTTCCTCTTTTCTCTGCCTTCTCTGTCTCCTCCTTTCCTTCTGCAGAGATGCTTGATGTAAGGGCCAGGAATGCCTTCTGCCTAAGTTCTGCAGAGACATTTGATAAGATGTAGGGCAGGAATGCCTTCTGCCTGGGTTGTACCTTTAACTATGGAGGGATATGGAGAGCTGGGGGAAGAGGAGGGTCAACCAGGTCACTCTAGAGAAGAGTAAAACACCAGAGGCTCATGACCAGCTCGGCAAGCTGAGAGTTCAGTTCACTAGACTAGTCAAATAGGGTAGGGATTGCAGACGAGAAACCCAATGCAAAAACATAAATTGTCTGGCCCAAACGTCCATCTCTTTCTCTGAAAAACCACCTCTCAACAACCCGAGGAAAGAATAAGCAGCACACAGGTGCTGATACAGCCAGCAGCAAAAACCCTAAGCTACTATCTTGCAGTGGCTGGGCCCCTAAAGGAGACCCATGGAACTAGTAAGAAAGGAGGTCAGGAAGGGTGAAGGAAGCACAGAAAGCCAGCAAAGTTCCAAGCTCTCACGGTTAACAGAAAATCTGCACAGGAATGGAATAATGAGTTATGTAACCCAAATGGTCTCTGCTGTCAAGGAAGTAAAACTGTGTTCTTCCACATGAGAACTGTGGGGGGCGCTCTGCAGGGAGGCGGGGCGGTGGCTGGCTGCGGAGTGCTCCCATGGTGGCTGGTGAGCGGCACCAGGTTCAGGCCTGCTGTCAGGTGCACTCAGCAGGCTGCCAAGCGGCCCGAATTGCCCACACTTGCTCTCAGACAAGCCTAAGAGAACATAAACAAACCGGTATTAAACATCCCTATGCTAATAGCATTACTCTGTATTTATCCAGCACTCTGCCAAGAGCCCAAACCTTTATCCAGGAGACCAGAACAGTTGATCTTAACACCTTTGAACAGATGGAAACTGCACAAATGGGAGAAGCAGGAATAGAAAAGAAAACCATACCTCTTCCATGCTAACCTTGGCCCAGAAAGGACATAATGTGTAAAGGGGAACTGTCAAGAGAAAAATTGCAATCTCTTCAGAAGCCAATGTACCTTTAATTTCAAAAGTACAACTGAGTACCATTTTCTAGACAGATGATTCCCCACTTCATATCTCTTGCTGTTCTTTGGATAACTTCTGTTATTTCTCTTCCATCTGTTATTTTCATTTATTTCAGCTAGATTTTTCCAAATTGGAGGATCTTATTTTGGGAACGATGTATTCCAGAAATGTTACCCCATTTAAAAAGAACGATTGTTTTTTTGCAACTTGGAAGAGTATTTTCTGGGTCCAGGAGTCAAGTATATTTTCTAGTTTCAGAAAATAACAGCCTTTTAAAAATATTTTCAGAAACTTGCAGCCGGATCTCCTTACCCAGCCCCAGGGAGAGTAGTGGGTTTGGCCACCCTCGTGCTGCCCCCTGGAAAGGGTCACACTCATATTTTTCCGAGAGCACTTCAAGTACTCCTTGAAGAAGGTCTTCCATGAATCCTAAAGCTCCATCTGAGATTTTGGCAGGCAAGGGAAGTAAAACACAAATAAGTGGGTATCTGTGCTATATCCACGAGCCAGCTCTCAACAGAAGGACCAGAACTTTCACCAGAAAAGCAGGGAGGAGGAAAGGAGGAAGCAACGCATGCATGCACCTGCAGCGTGCAAAGTGGAGGGGGAGGGTGTGGGAGCAAAAGCCCCAGGGAAGAAGAGGTGCTACACGTTCACTCAAAAACTCAAGAAACAGGAAAAGATACTAAAAGGACTCAAGGCTAGGCACGGTGGCCCACATCTGTAATCCCAGCACTTTGGGTGGCCAAGGCAGGTGTATCATCTGAAGTCAGGAGTTTGATACCAGCTTGTTTAAGTCTCTTCTCCCTCTCCTCTCAACTTACTTCGGCTCCACCCGTGATGGATTCCTGCTGATTCCAGACCCGCCACGTGCCTTCCTGTGAACTTGCTTTTGTATATAATGAGCCTGCCTGGACGCCATTTGCTCTTCTCTGTGCCTGACAAACTCCTGCCCATCTCCCCCAAGCCCACTGAAATGCTATCTTCTCCATGAAACCTTCTCAGACTCCCAAACCAGAGCTGATATGTGTTCCCCCGGCTTGCTTCCCTGCATACAACTCACATCTCCACTGTGGCACTTGTGACATTTCATCTTAATTGTTCATCTGTTTTCCCCATTGGACTGTGTTAAACTCTGGAGCTCCGTCAATACCGGAGGGTGGAAAGAAGGGAGGTAAATCTGAAGGCCCCATTCATGGTGGGTCAGTGTGCTTTACAGTAAAGGATAACACAGCCTAGGATTGAACAGGGCCAAAAGCAAGTTGCCCTGATTCGCTCTCTCACAAGGTGTTATCGTGGTGGTGACGTCTATGTAGACAGTCAGGAAGTAGCTCTATCCTCATCCAACTTGGTGGAAACCTCTTAAGACTCACACCCAACAGGCACCATTAACTGGTGATGTAATGTCCCAAAATCCACTCACCCTCAGTTTTCTCATCTGTCGATGTCACTAGTGTTATTTCCTTCACCTTTTCTCATGTATTTTGAGGTTAAGAAAATTAACTAACAGATGTGTAGGCACCTAATGACTGTATAAGAAAATGACAGTCTGATGGAATTTCCTTAAATTTTGTCTCCTCCTCCCATCTCACCAGTCTGCACTTGTGTGTGAGTAAAGCAAGCAGGTAGGAGGATCAAGAACCATCTTACCCTCTTCTGCAAAGCATGAGACACCTCTGTGGATCTAAGAACATAGTTTGAAAACCTCTGCACCAATGTCTTCATACTCATTTGTCTAGGCCACGGTAAAAACGGACAAATATCTGCACTGGGAATGGGCAACTTAGGGGAGCAGTCCCACGGGGAAAAAAATTATACACTGTCTGTATCTCCTGAGAGCCGCAAACTAACCATCTGAGTCCCTAATCAAGGAAACCTATTAAAAGAGAATATATGTTAATTATAAAATAATATTGCAGGCCAGGCGTGGTGGCTCATGGCTGTAATACCAGCACTTTGGGAGGCCAAGGCTGGTGGATCACAAGGTCAGGAGTTCAAGACCAGCCTGGCCAATATGGTGAAATCCTGTCTCTACTTAAAAAAAAAAAAAAAAAAATATATATATATATATATATATATATATATGTATGTATATATATACACACACACACACACACACACACACACACACACAACTATGTATGGTGGTGGGCCTCAGCAATCCCAGCTACGCAGGAGGCTGAGGCAGGAGAATCACTTCAACCCAAGAGGCAGCAGAAGTTGCAGTGAGCCAAGATCACACCAGTGCACTCCAGCCTGGGTGACAGAGTGAGACTCCATCTCAAAAATAAAAAATAAGGTTGCAATGTAATTTGGGCCTTTGCTGGAGAGAAAATATTTTGCTAATAATATTAATAGTCATAAAGCCCATCCATATGAATGACCAACTACCAATACAGGCATATCCTGACTCAGAGCTCTTTAGAGTCCTGCCATCCCAGGCTCTTCTGACCCTTGAACCTTCAAAACATTCAAAGAGATTCCCACAAGTCAGTGTGGAAATAATTGTTCTGAGGGACCAATCCCTGTTCTACATACAGGCAGCCAGTGTTTAGATATACCGCAAAGTTCTGATTTGCCATTGGCATACAGCTCTAAATAAATGAGAAGAAACTTTTTTAAGATTAGTTTGTATCTTCTCTTTAGTCAATGTAGTCAGGTGTCTTAGTTTATTGCAACTGCTATATCAAAATACCATAGACTGGGTGGCTTATAAGCAACAGAAATTTATTTCTCACAGTTTTAGAGGCCGCGAAATCCAAGATCAAGGTGCTAGCAGATTCAGCCTTTGCTGAGGGCCCCTTTTCTGCTTCATAAATGATGCCTTCTCACTGGATTCTCACATGGTGGAAGGGGTGAGGGAGTTCTCTGGGGCTTCATTTATAAGGACACCCATTCCATCTGTGAGAGCTCTGCCCTCATGACCTAATCACCTCCAAAAGGCCTCACTTCCCAGTATCATCATATTGTAGATTAGGTTTCCGTATATGAATGTGGGGAGAAACAGCCTTGCAGACCACAGCATGCGGTAACCACTTCCTCTGCCTGATGTGAGCTGAAGCTCTCTTTTGGTCAATACTGAACACTATGCTAAGTGAATCGGGAATACTGAGGTAAAACGAACTGCGGTACTTGTTAAACTTACCATTAGGATGAGGAAGAGGTTTCCTCTCCCATGATGAGTTAATTTTGTATAAACTTTAAAAAAAATGTATTCCAAAGATAGAGGAAAGAAAGTTAAGAGGACCCACCCCAAGTGCATAAATGACCTACCTTATTTTGAATTCTGTTGTGGTACTTTCATATTTTCATGCATAAAATCTAATCAGCTGGACGGTGAACACTGACATATAATACATTTACACGTGGCTTTCTCACACACAAATTGAGACATCAATTGACCCGGTAAGTGCAGAAATTTAAAATCTTACCAAATCTAGGCCCTTAGTTCTCCATAATACCCGAATCATGTGGGGTTTAGTTTGGCTGTATGTGATGGAGGAGAAAAATAGGTTAAAAACAGTGGCTGAAAGAAGATAGAAAGTTTTTTCTCTGTCATGCGAATGAAGCCCAGAGGTAAGGTGTCTGGGCTTATTTAGTGCCCGGGGTCTTTTCGGCTCAACCTTCCTCATGCCTCACCCTCAGAATCCAAGATGGCTAAATCCATCTTCCAGGCAGCAAGTCAGAGACAGCGATGGAGAGGAAGAGAGCAAAGGTGCCTGCCAGCTGTCTCTCATGACTGTTTTTCAAAACCTGCTGTGGATACTTTCGCTTTCCTGCCATTGGCCATGATCCCTGATTGGCAGTTGTGAAATATCACAATTAAGTGGTTTACTATGGAATACTGCCTCACTGTACTACAAAGGTGACATAAATTATAAAATCAGAAAAATGCTGAACTCTGAAGCACTAAGTTTTTTCAGAAAAGCAAGGGTGGAACAGTACTGACAAATGTTCATAGAAGTCTAGCAGTACCTGAGGATAAGATTATTACTAAGGTTACCTATTATTCTGCTATTCTAGATCTTTCCACTCCACTTTCAAATTATGCATAGTGGTGATATGTATGATGTCTCTAACTTCCTTTCAGATCAATGCTTCTCAAATATGGTATCCGTCACACACTGAAAATCACTGCAGTCAGGCAGTAGAGTGTGCCACTGGTAATTTGAGTGTTAATCCCTCAGTAGGAAGGAAAATTTGATAACTAAAAGTATATTTTCTTAAAAGGAGATTGAGATTTGAAAACAATATCCTTGTGTTCCAGGTGGGAATATTTTAGGGAATCCCTTCAATTATACCAAAATAAAGTAAACGTTCTTTCCTGGGATAGAGAGCTGAGATGTCAATGAAGAGCTATATTTTAATAGTGGCAACAAAAGGCATCATGGGCCGGGTGCAGTGGCTCACGCCTGTAGTCCCAGCCCTTTGGGAGGCTCAGGCAGAAGGCTCTTCTGAGGTCAGGAGTTCGAGACCAGCCTGGCCAACATGGTGAAATCCCATTTCCGCTAAAAATACAAAATTAGCTGGGTGTGGTGGTGGGTGCCTGTAATCCCAGCTACTCGGGAGGCTGAGGCAGGAGAACTGCTTGAACCCGGGAGGCAGACATTGCAGTGAGCTGAGATCATGCCACTGCACTCCAGCCTGAGTGACAAGAGCAAAACTCCTTCTCAAAACATAATACAAAAATTAGCTAAGCATGGTGGTGGGCACCTATAATCCCAGCTACTTGGGAGGCTGAAGCAGGAGAATTGCTTGAGCCCAGGAGGCAGTGGTTGCAATGAGCTGAGATTGCGCCACTGCACTCCAGCCTGGGCAACAGAGTGAGACTCCATCTCAAAAAAAAAAAAAGGCACCACGATGTATGTGGTTTTTATTTAGAGTAGAATATTGTATTCTCTGGGGACCTCAGAGGCAGTTGAAGTTCTGAGAGGGCCTTATAAGGCATCCGTTTCCAGTATCCAGTTTTAAGATTTTTGTTCTCCACTTTGTAATATTTTCTGCAGGCTCTCTCCTAGCTATCCATTAAGTGTATCCAAAAGTGTGGCTTGGCCTGAGAATTCAGCTACAAGGTGTCAGAGCCTCACTAGCATACAGAAAAGTAGGGCAGGGCTGAGCACCAAATAACAGTGACCCAACTGGTCGGGGGCAAGAGGGAGGTTTGCAGGAACACAAAGGCCTTCTTCAGAGAGTCCCAGAGCTTTCTAAAACTTCAGAAAGCATCTACTAAATGCTAGTGATTGCCTACGTGATGAAAGGAAAGAGAAAGGTACCGGGGTGTTCCGCTGAGATCCAGACTAGATGTACGCTGTGACCAAATCTGAAAGACCAGTTGATGGTGATCTGCCTCTGTCTCGTGTCTATCTGCTTCTCGGCCAGTCCCTGGAGACCAAGGATGAATACTGAGAAGAAAAAGGCACGGTCCTTATAGCTACACAGGACACAGGGACCTTCTGGCACATGTAACTCAGGCTAATGCAAACATGGGAGGACCTTGAAGATTGGAAGCCCCAGGATATAGCACACTGAGCAATGGCACTGTCTCCAGGAGAGTATGGGTGGGAAGACTGGTGATGAGGGGAGTTCCTCAGAAAGAAGGCATTGCCACAGGTCCAAGAAATATCAGGACAAGACTCAGTCAGGAATACAAAGGTCAACCAGAAAAATGTATGTTCCTGCTGTTTGCATGGTCTCCCCTGAAACCTAGTAAGGAATATCACTTCGTGAGGGACTATTACGGCCATCGATTATGAAGGGCTCAGTCAAATATGTTGCAAACACACAGTGCAGAAAACATGTGAATCACGACAGGGGACTGTGAAGTGCTAAGTGAGGTAGAGACCGCCGGGCGCGGTGGCTCACGCCTGTAATCCCAGCACTTTGGGAGGCCGAGGCGGGTGGATCACGAGGTCAAGAGATCGAGACCATTCTGGTCAACATGGTGAAACCCCGTCTCTACTAAAAATACAAAAAATTAGCTGGGCAT
>CAUYOR010139631.1:0-62487 GCA_963573925.1 Callimico goeldii
CCTACCTTAGACTCCTGAGTAACTGGGACTACAGGTGCATGCCACCATGCCCGGCTAATTTCTGTATTTTTAGTAAAGACGGGGTTTCACCATGTTGACCAGGATGGTCTCGATCTCTTGACCTCGTGATCCACCCTCCTCGGCCTCCCAAAGTGTTGGGCATGAGCCACTGTGCCTAGCCAATTAATTATTTTTAAGCACTAATACAGTATAACTCTATATGCAAGATAAAAATCTTGACAATAAATGAGTATATGCGTTAAAGAATTGCCAGTTACTGACCAGTTGCCTTCTGAAACATTGTGCCAGTATGCATTACCACGAGTGGGGTATGAGTGCTGCTTAGTTCTGTAACGGTTTAAAATGTAAGATTGATTTGAATATGCTGATATAGAAATATATTTAAGAGTGAGTCGGGCAGTCAATATACTGTATATATGACTTTGGCTTTGGTTCCCTTAAAGTAATAGAAATATTATTTTTATATTATGAGAGTTTATAAATTGTATTTGTGTTCTGTTATTCCAGGTTGCTTAATCTTAGTTTTGTGGTTGACTGGATTTGTTTTTTCCCCTCAGCTTTTCCTTTTGAGTTATTTGTTCAATTCATCTTTTCTTGGCCATTTGAATTTCATAAACAAATACGTTTTTACAAGGGCTGTAGCTCATGAATTCCTGCATATTGAAAAATGCCTGCCTTCGACCTTGATGGGAACAGGACAGCTTGTCTGGGTATAAAACTCTTGGGTAATGCTGTGGGCCTCTCAGATCTCTGGGAATTGGAAGCTGATGCTGTCCTTTCCACCACAGGGTGGCCCGGGGCAGCTGGGTGGGTCATGACTACTTATTTGGGTTTGTTCTTTGGTTGGTTTTCATTTATTGCTCCTGTGCTCTCTGAGTTTTTTCATGCTTGAAAATCTTTCTCAGGGGTCTTTTAACATAAAGAGCAACTTGCACGGAACAATACACCGAGTTGCTTGCCTGGGATTCAGAAGTGGAGTTGAACGTTGCTGTGGAAAGAGCGAGGCCGGCCCTGTGTTCCCTACCCTGCCCTGGGAGGTGGATGCTCTTTCTGACCCAGCATCTAAGGAGGTCTTGCTTTGCCCTGAACTTTTATTAACTTCATTTCCCATTTTTCATGGACTGTATTGTGTACGTTTCAGTCAGAGATTCAGTTCTCACTTCCGGAGGTTCTTTTCTGTTGTGCCTCTAGCACCTCTCCTGTCCCACGCATTGGTGCCTGTGCTGCAAGGATGCAGTCTCTTGGTTTAGGTCACCTTTCTTCTTCGAGCCCATGCTCCCTGTTTCTTTTTGGCACTCAGCAGGACTGTGTCTGTCTCCCCTGTCAGTGACTTTTCAGCCATGTCTGTTTCATCCTTGTGTTTTAAATTCCACTGGTTCTGTCACAGTATTGCTGGTACCCTCCGCTGGTTTTCTAAGTTTGACAGCAGGGCTCCACAACCTTTCTGTAAAAGTGCGTGTCTTCAGTCCTGCAGCTGCACGGCCTCCGTGCAGCCCCGCTCTCTCCCTGGGGTGTGGAGCCAGCTGCAGATGGTTGTAGACCTGTGAGTGTGGCGGGACTCACTAAAGCTTCGTTGATGGATACTAGGGTTTTCATTACTCTTTTTTGAAACAGAATCTCACTCTATTGCCCAGGCTGGAGTGCAGTGGCATGATGTTGGCTCACTGCAACCTTTGCCTCTCAGGGTCAAGCAGTTATCTGCCTCAGCCTCCCAAGTAGCTGTGATTACAGGCACCTGCTTCCACCCCTGGCTAAGTTTTGTATTTTTAGTAGAGACAGGGTTTCAACATGTTGGCTAGGCTGGTCTTGAACTCCTGACTTCATGATCCACCTGCCTCAGCCTCCCAAAGTGCTAGGATTACAAGTGTGAGCCACTGCACCCGGCCTAGGGTTTTAATTACATATAATTTTAATGTCATAAACTATTTTTTGTTTGTTTGTGTTTTTTCAACCATGAAAGAATGTAAAAACCAGACCAGCCATGGTGGCTCACATCTGTGGTCCCAGCACTTTGTGGGGCTGAGGTGGGTGGATCTCTTGAGCTCAGGAGGTCAAGACCAGGCAGGGCAATGTATTGAGACTGTCTCTATTAAAAAAAAAAAAAAAACTAAGAAAATTAGGTGGTCATAGCTACAGGGAGCAATGGTTGCACCTCTGTGCTCCAGTCTGGGTGACAGAGCAAGTCCCTGTCTCAAAAAAAAAGCCAATGAACACCATTCCCTGTACAGGAACAGGAAGAGTGCCCACTGGGCCCTGCCTCACAGCCTCTCCCCCCATTGCATTTGGTGAGTTTTTGTGCTTTGTTGAATTCCTGTCTTCCCAGATTCATCTGTGGCCCAGAGAGCTCAGAGTTCCTTGGGTCGCATGCTCTTCCAGCCTGAGTTGCCGTTCATATGCCATGCTGCTTCCCTCCGCTTCTTTTCCTGGGGGTGCATGCAGGGTCTTATGCCATCTGGCGCTCATCCTTCCTTGGCATGCAAGTCTATGGGTTCTTAGTGTGGGTGGATTCTCCTTGATGCTCTCTCACCTTCTCTGTGCTCCTTCATCTTCCCTTCCAGGCGGCCTTCTTGGGAAGCCCTGTCCTCTGCTCTCTTTTGTGAGATCCTAAAAATGTCCTAGAGTGGATTTCCTTTCCCCAGTGAGGGACCCACAGGGAGAGAGATTCTTGAGTATCCCAGCGTATCTGTCAGGCAGGGCCCAGGTTCACAGGCCCCCTTCTCCTGACCATCAAGATCCTCACTGTAGGCCAGGGACATTTCTGCCCACCTCTCTCCAGGTAGGGCCAGGTCTCACTTCAGCCACACTCTCCTTACTCACAACTCTCTGGAAGCTGTTTTTATGGAAGAAGTCTTCAAAACCTCAATATAGCATTAAAAATTGAAAACTTTTTACTTCGAGGGTCACTCATGAAAATGGTAAGTTATGTATAGAGACAGGCTTCTTTTTTTTGTTGTGGTGGTTTTTTTTTTGGTTTTTTTTTGTTTGTTTGTTTTTTTGAGATGGAGTTTTGCTCTTGTTGCCCAGGCTGGAGTGTAGTGGTACAATCTTGGCTCACTGCAACCTCCGCCTCCCAGGTTCGAGCAATTCTCCTGCCTCAGCCTCCCAAGTAGCTGGGATTACAGGCATACACCACCATGCCTGGCTAATTTTGTATTTTTAGTGGAGACAGGATTTTGCCATATTGGACAGGCTGGTTTCAAACTCCTGACCTCAAGTGATCCACCCGCCTTGGCCTCCCAAAGTGCTGGGATTACAGGCGTGAGCCACCATGCCCAGCCTAGAGGAAAGTTTTATTTGCCCGAAAGAGAGAGGTGCCATTTAAGCACAGTGGGCTAACATTCCAGATAGCGTGGTTAGATGCCCAAAACAGATTCATTTTGGTAGTTTCCCAACTCGACAAATGGAATAATCTTATGTCACTACAGAAGTTCAGATTTCCCTAGTCCAACTCGGTGATGTCAAAGCAAGTCTTCTCTTGTTGGGGGATTTTTTTTTTTTAAGATACTAGGTTGTCTGGAGGTTACAACAAAGTACAGTGTGGTTGTGATGGACTGCATGGTAAGTGTTGCTTTGCTCAAATAGGTCTTGACATAGAAGAACCCATTAACAGATCACTGGAAACCGTTCTGTGTTGTGATGTGGATAGCCTTACGATTTGGTCTGTTTTCACACTGCTGATAAAGACATACCTGAGACTGAGGAGAAGAAGATTTAATGCACTTAGAGCTCCACATGGCTGGGGAGGCCTCACTATCATGGTGGAAGGCAAGGAGGAGCAAGTCACAGCTTACATGGATGGCAGCTGGCAAAAAGAGCTTGTGCAGGGAAACTCCTGTTTTTAAAACTATCAGATTTCATGAGACTCATTCACTATCATGAGAACAGTTCAGGAAAGACCGCCCCAATAATTCAGTCACCTCCCACCAGGTTCCTCTCACTACATGTGGGAATAGTGAGATTTGGGTGGGGACACAGCCAAACTGTATCATTTCCCCGCCCACCCCTCCCAAATTTTCACAAATATCCTCACATTTCACAACCAATCATGGCTTCCCAATAGTCCCCCAGAGTCTTAACTCATTTCAGCATTAACTCAGAAGTCCACAGTCCAAAGTCTCATCTGAGACAAGGCAAGTCCCTTCCACCTATCAGCCTGTCAAATCAAAAGTGAGTTAGTTGCTTCCTAGATACAATGGGGGTGCAGGCATTGGGTAAATACAGCCATTCCATATGGGAGAAATTGGCCAAAACAGAGGGGCTGCACTGGCCCTGTGCAAGTCCAAAATCCAGCAAGGCAGTCAAATCTTAAAGCTCCAAAATGATCTCCTTTGACTCCAGGTCATGCTGATGCAAGAGGTGGGTTCCCATGGTCTTGGGCAGCTACGCCACCCCTGTGGCTCTGCAGGGTACAGCTTCCCTCCTGGCTGCTTTCACAGGCTGGTGTTGAGTGTCTGGCTTTTCCAGGCACCTGGTGCCAGCTGTCAGTGGATCTACCACTCTGTGGTCTGGAGGACGGGGGCCTCTTCTCATAGCTCCACTAGGTGGTGCCCCATTAGGGACTCTGTGTAGGGGCTCCGAGTCCACGTTTCCCCTCTGCACCTTGCCCCTGCAGCGACCCTCTGCCTGGACATACAGGTGTTTCCATACTTCTCATAGCTCCACTAGGTGGTGCCCCATTAGGGACTCTGTGTAGGGGCTCCGAGTCCACATTTCCCCTCTGCACCCTGCCCCTGCAGCGACCCTCTGCCTGGACATACAAGTGTTTCCATACTTCTCATAGCTCCACTAGGTGGTGCCCCATTAGGGACTCTGTGTAGGGGCTCCGACTCCACATTTCCCCTCTGCCTGGACATACAAGTGTCTCCATACTTCCTCTGAAGTCTAGGCAGAGGTTCTCAAACCCCAGTTCTTGACTTCTGTGCACCCACAGGCTCAACACCACCTGGAAGCTTCAAAGACTTGGGACTTCCACCCTCTGAAGCCATGGCCCAAGCTGGACCTTGGCCCCCTTCAGTCATGACTGAAGCAGCTGGGACAGAGGAGGGCACCAAGTCCCTACTGCACACAGCACGGGGACCCTGGGCCCGGACCACAAAGCCATTTTTTCCTCGTAGGCCTCCAGGCCTGTAATGGGAGGCCTATGATGGGAGGGGCTGCCGCGAAGCCCTCTGACATGCCCTGGAGACATTTTCCCCATAATCTTGG
Organism: Callimico goeldii; assembly: GCA_963573925.1. NCBI lineage: Eukaryota > Metazoa > Chordata > Mammalia > Primates > Cebidae > Callimico > Callimico goeldii. The sequence goes on from CAUYOR010139631.1 coordinate 5,227, forward strand.
GGATAAACATTTGGCTCCTTGTTACTCATGCAAATTTCTGCTGCCAGCTTGAATTTCTCCTCAGAAAATGGGATTTTGTTTCTGTCATGTTGTCAGGCTACAAACTTTCCAAACTTTTGTGCTCTGTTTCCTTATAAAACTGAATGCCTTTAACAGTACCCAAGTCACCTCTCAAACACTTTGCTGCTTAGAAATTTCTTTCACCAGGTACTCTAAATCATCTCTCTCAAGTTCAAAGTTCCGCAAGTCTAGGGCAGGGGGAAGATGCCTCCAGCCTCTTGGCTAAAACATGACAAGAGTCACCTTTGCTCTGCTTCCCAGCGAGTTGCTCATGTCTGTCTAAGACCTCAGCCCGGACCTTCGTGTTCATGTTACTGTCAGCATTTTGGGCGAAGCCATTCGAAAGTCTCAAGGAAGTTCCATACTTTCCCAAATGTTCCTGTCTTCTGAGCCCTCCAAAGTGTCCCGGCCTCCACCTGTTACACAGCTCCAGAGTCGCTTGCGCTTCAGATCTCTTTCTGGTACCATTGACTGTATTAGTCCGTTGTTGGTTTGGTTTTGTTTTTGAGACAAAGTCTCACTCTGTAACCAGGCTGGAGTGCAGTGGCACAATTTAAGCTCACTGCAGCCTCCACCTCCTGGGTTCAAGGGATTCCCCTGCCTTAGCCTCCTGCATAGCTAGGACTGCAGGCATGCACCACCACGCCCAGCTAATTTTTGTATTTTTAGTAAAGATGGGGTTTAACCAGGTTGGCCAGGTTGTTCTCCATCTCTTGACCTTGTGATCTGCCCACCTCTGCCTCCCAAAGTTCTGGGATTACAAGCATGAGCCACCACGCCCGGCCATTAGTCCATTTTCATGCTGCTGATAAAGACATCCCCAAGACTGGAGAGAAAACAGGCTTAATGGACTTAAAGTTCTACACAGCTAGAAGGGCCTCACTATCATGGCAGAAGGCAAGGAGGAGCAAGTCATGCCTTAGATGGATGGTGATAGGCAAAGAGAGACTTGGCAGGGAAACTCCTGTTTTTAAAAGTATCAGATCTCTTGAGGCTCGATCACTGTCACGAGAACAGTGCAGGAAAAACCTGCCCCCATAATGCCGTCACCTCCCACCAGGTCCCTCCTACAACACATGGGAGCTATGGTAGTTAGAAATCAAGATGAGACTTGGCTGGGGGCACAGCCAAACCATATCATTGTTTTGTCTCATTTGGACTCAGTGTGTGATGAACCAAATATATGCTTTTAAGTATTTGGGAAGATGAGAAGGAAGATCATATTTTCTTCCAAACTGTAGGCTTATATCTTAAGGAGTTTGGGATTTGTTTTACTATTTTTATTCTTGTAATGTGGGATTTCTGTTATAGAGAGCTAATAGGCAGCCACCCTGCCCGAAACAAACAATTGCCAGAGGGATCTTTCAGGAATTCTTGAAACTTATCCGAGTTCAGGAGATGAAGTCAGAAGTCGTGAGAATGGAGATAATTGAGTAGAAGAGAGAAACTTAGAGGGGAAAGAGTTTCTCAGCTCTGTTTTCTTGCATTCACTTCTAGGGGACCTTGAAGGTTTCTGACATCCCCTGGGTGAATTAGGCACTTTCCTCACCCTTCAGAATACAGAATTCAGTAACAAAAACAATTATTCCTGAACAGTGTTGTCAGTGCCTGACATTTACATGCGTAGAATTTGGGCCTCTCCAAGGTACAGGTCTTCGCTGTGAATAAGGCAGCGCTCTAACCTCAGCAGAGTAAGGTTTTCAAACCAAGGAGGCGCTGCAGTCTGCAGGACCTAAAACTACCTGTTTCAGGGATGTGCATCTTCAGGTGGTAATCAAACTTTTAGTAAGGTGTTTTTTTTTTGGCCAAAAAAAAGCAGTGTTATGGAATTTTACATTAAATAGTGGGATTGCCATAAAAACAATTTATTCTGACATTGATCCAGCAGCCGAATAAGCCTGCAGGGAATGGCAGCTCTTGGCAGCGGGTCCAGCCACGGGGCTTCAGAGCAGCCACTTCCCAGCTCACCTGCGCTGCTAGGGTAAATCTCCCCTCAGCAGCTTCCTCCTAGAATCCAACTTGAAAATTAAGTGGAAATAAACGAGCATCAGTTACGGTCTGGGTGGGCTGCCATATATTGCATGTTCTGTATGACACACTGGTATGTGGACATGCGTAACATTGCAGGTGACTGCATAGCCACTAGCCTGAATTAGAGAGGAGCTCTCAGGCGAGTGTTGTGAGTAAGCACATCGTCTTCGCAATGCTGCCCGCCGTGTACCGTGTATCTGAGAAGTCAGTGTGCATGTGGACACAGAACAGAAGGGAAAGCAGGAGGTCAGGATCGCCCTTGATCGATTGGCGCTTCTCAGATGGAGCTGTGCTCACTACTTAGCTGAGGACCTGCAGCGTGGTTGCCGTGTGGACTCATGTAATGGCGCCATCTTTTCAGCAGGTCATTTGCTGCTGCCAGACCCAGGCGCAGCGAGCTTCTCTGGCATGTGGGTAATTCGTTTGCAGTGTGCGTTTGGTGAAATTGGCAGCTGGGTTTCTCTGTCCGCCGCCCCCACCTGGAACGCCGGTGTTCTGAGCCAGTAGCGGGAGCTTTCCTGTGACTTCCCTTTCTTTCTATCCTGTGTTCGTTCCTGTTAACTGGTTTGTGTGCTTGCTTCTGTATTTTGCTGGGGCACAGCCTCCAACAGTTTGCCAAGGAAGGGTACATAGGAACACACAATTTTTAAATTCTCAGATACCTGAAAATGCCTTAATTTTGCCCTCCCGTGTGAGAGTAGCTTGGAAAGACCTAGAATGGCAGGATGGATATCTCTTTCCCTCACAGTGTGGGTGCCGGTGCCGCCGTCTCCAAGAGCCTTTGCGGCCTGGGAGAAGCTCGCTCCGTGGTGTCTTGTGTAGCTTGTCCGGGCGGTGAGCAATTTGCATCATGCTCTGCCATGCCAGCAACACAGTGGACAAAACTCCTTCTGCCATGGGGCTTATGTTGTAGAGGGCAGGGCCAGACAGTGACCGTGGACACGAGACTGAGAGCGATGGAGAAAGTGGCCATGACAAGGGGACCGGCGTTCTGGGGACGCCAGCAGTGCTGGCACCATGGGGACAGGGAGGCCTCCTCTGACCAGAGACCAGAGTAAGTGCAGGTGAGCCCGGCAGTCACCGTGTGCCGGGGAGGGGACGGGGCAGGGATGGGACATGATGTGCAAGAGGCAGGCAGGTGGGTTTGCAGGAGGGCCTCCCAGACAAGGGACTAGGCTTGCCCCTGGTTGAGAGGGGTCACCATGGAAGGGATTTAGGCAGATTCTGTGGGGGCAAGGACGGAAATCCCAGGGCAGGCAGCGGCCAATAGGCTGTGCACGTGGAGGGCAGGCCGGAGGGCAGGACTCAGAGCCGATGGCGGGCGTCAGCCATGGGGTCTGCTGGATGAAGTGGATGGATGAGGGGTGTGGCCACTTCCTGCGTTGGGGGACGACAGCAGAGAGGCTGCTGTAGAGAGAAGTCTCCGTGCCATGTGGACACATTCGGGTAGAAATACGTATGAGACGTCCCAGTGGGAATGCTGAGTAGGTAGTGAACGCATCAGTTCAGGTCCACCTCAGGGCTGGAGATGTGAATTCTGCGGCCGTCAAGTAGAAATAGGATTTAAAGCCACTCAACATAGAATAGTCCCCGTCAACAGGATTTAGATCCAGGCAAGGAGACCGAGAGGCATGGCCTCTGCCGGGGAAGAGCCTGGGGCTGTGGGGGCAGCGAGGCCACCGTCTGCCTCTGAAGAGAGGGAGGCTGGCTTATTGCTGTGTCTCAGAAATGCTCAGCTAGTAATAGTTTTGTGGCTAACACAGGGCCCATCTCTAACATGTTTTATTAAAATAGGTATCTTTTTTAAGAATGTCTGTATTTATCGCCATAGAGCTCAATAAAACCTTTTTTCCTTTTTTTTTTTTTTTTTTGAGACAGTGTCACTCTGGTCTCACCTCCCTGCACCCTCCACCTTCCGAGTTCAAGTGATTCTCCTGCCACAGCATCCCAAGTAGCTAATTTTTTTGTATTTTTAGTAGAGATGGGTTTCACCATGTTGGCCAGGCTGCCCGGGAACTCCTGGCCTCAAGTGAGCCACCCACCTTGGGCGCCCAGAGTGCTGGGATTATAGGCATGAGCCACCGCGCCTGGCCTATTTTCTTTTCTTTTTTTGGTTTTGTTTTGAGGTGAAGTCTCATTCTTGTCACCCTGGCTGAGATCTTGTCACGATCTCAGCTCACAGCCACCTCTGCCTCCCAGGTTCAAGCCTCACCCTTGCGAATAGCTGAGATTATAGGCGTGCACCACCACACCCGCCTAAATTTTGTATTTTTAGTAGAGACGGGGTTGCACCATGTTGGCCAGGCAGGTCTTGAACTCCTGACCCCATGCGATCCTCCCACTTCGGCCTCCCAATGTGCTGGGAGTAGAGGCATGAGTCACCACGTCCCACCTGTTTTCATTTTTAATAGAAATGCACATTGTTCATCCTCCCTGACTTAGCTCTTCCAGAAAGGTGGTTGCTCACCAGTCTCCTCTCTGAGAACCTTCTCAGTGCAGGGGTTTTGTTCTGAGTGTTAAATTTACACAAGATTAAGATCACACAGCGATACTGGGAAACTGGCTCTGATTTTTGCAAGAAGCCAGTTGAATAGCGGGGCTTTGGGAGGTAATTCGGCAGATTTCTCCGACCCGTGTTAAGTAGCGCTGCAGGTTTCGGAGGCGGCAGTACTGGGAAGAAGGGCTGGCAGATGTGCTTCCTGCTTTTAGGCAGCTTGGTTCTCTTCATATGACTACACTTGCCTTTAGGGCCTGTGTGGGTACCTGTTGGAATTTCTTTCTTGGATTTATTTGGAGCAGGCTTTTGTAGTACTCATAGTGTTTGTTTATTAGAGTGACACTACGTCAGCATTTAACTTACTTTAAAACCTAGTCCCCTTTTGGGAAATTCAATATAAAATCGTGAGAACAGCAACAAACCTAACGATGTATGTGGTCCCAGCTTACTGAGGTTTCAGCTTTACGGTAGTGCAGATGCCATTTGCTTTCAGTAGAATGCGAGTGAGTTACTGGAGATACTCAGAACTCTGTTATAAGACGGGCTTCGTATTAGATGATTTCCTCCAACCACAGGCTGCTGTAGGTGCCCTGAGCACACCGAGGCCGGCGAGGCTGTGCTGTGCCGTTCGGTGGGGGGTGGATTAAATGCATTGTCTGCTCCACGGTATTGTGAGTGTGTGGCGGGGTCATTGGGAAGTAGCCATACTGTAAGTGCAGGAGGATCCCCATTGTCATGGCAGCCTGGGGACAGCAGGAGCCCTCCCCATTCATGACTAGCAATGGCACGGTTATGGTAAAGCTCATGTGGCTTCTGCCAGCCCAGACTGCGGTTTGCAGACCACAGCCCAGTTTGTGGATTTTATTTCTGTTCTCACGCTGTTCTAGTCCAGAAATTCTTAAAATTAGCGTTCACGAGGATTGCTGTAGACAGCATTCAGGGGGCTTATACAGAATCCCTGTGTCCTGTGGTTGGCAGGCGGCGCAAAGGGCTTCAGTTAAAGGGTTGTGTGAGCCGTGTGGCACCGCCGTTGGGTAGGGCACCTGTCAAGCAGCCTCATGGTCACTGCAGGATATTGTAGCACTGAGTCAGTCATTTTAGAAGCACCCCAGGCCGTGCCACCAACCGGCATGGACTCACTCACTAAACACTGACCAAGGGCTGCTCACGCCGAGAGCTGTGCGAGCTGCGAAGGGCTTGTGGTCACCATTTGGGGATGTGGAGTCCTTGGCCGTAGCTGCCCAGCAGTGCTAGTGCTGCAGGAGTCGCCACGAGGGCATTGGGTACAGGGTCCTGCATGAGCCCAGAACAAAGGCCTCCCAGGTCTGCCAGGGGGACAGAGGGTTCTCGAAAAAGGCGGCACTGGAGATAAACTGAACAGGGGCCTCGTGGCAGGCAGAGACCCTGTGAGGCCATGCCAAGGACAGAGACCCAGGAAACAGAAGCCAGGGCAAGGTGCAGGCTGGGCACTTGGCAGAAGCCCTTCAAGAGGCTGGCCCTGGCTGCTCCAGGTGCCCTGTACCTGTCCTCCCTCCCACCAAGGCCGCAGTGTCTGGGGAAGGATGGATCTGACCTCCTCCCTCATATCTTCACATCCCTGGCACCCTGTGAAATGAGAATCTGGAAGAAGCCACCCAAGAGCAGTGTAGTGAAATCTCAGAACCACTGCACTGTGGAGTCCGGGCTGCCTGGGAGCACGGCGGGGCCGTAGAGCCCATCCTGCGTTCCCGCCGTCTGCCCGCAGGTGAGTGTTTTCGTCGCAACAAGCGCACATACTTTATTTTTTCTGGAGTCCTTTTGAGATATAGGACAACTTTCAAATTTCGTTAAAACCTTGGAGAGAATCACAGGTGTGTGGAGAAGAGGTCATAGCAGCAGCGGCTGGGAGCAGACCGCCTCGCAAGGCTGCACGTGTGGCTTCACTGTTCTCCTTTTTCCTGAGAATCTCCTGGGTCTGGGTTAAGGGTGTGCCTGGAGCGTTGTCAGCCTGGACGGTTTTTAGCGTGGAGCCTCTGAAGCAAGTTGTGGACCTAGGCTAGGGTGTCCCTGGAGGTGTTTTCAGATTTGGGGACTTGTTTCATTTTTACACCTAGAGACAGCCCCTTTTTCTTTTTCTGAGCTCAGCTGTCCGTTTTAATTTTTTTAAGAGACAGGGCCTCACTCCATCACCCTGGAGTGCAGTGGTGTAATCACAGTTCATTGCAGCCCCGAACCTGGGATCAAGCCATCCTCCTGCCACAACTTTCCGAGTAGCTGGGACTACAGGTGTGTACCATGCCCGGCTCATTTATTTTATTTTATTGGAGATGGGGTCTTGCAATATTGCCCAGGCCTCAAGCCTCCTCCTACCTCAGCCTCCCAAAGTTCTGGGATGATAGGTGTGACCCACTACACCCAGCCTAAATTCTTCATTGTATTTTAGCCAACATTTTTGATGTTTGCATTGGATGAGTAGTCTGCCATTTTGCCAGTGCTGGTTTTTTTTTAACACTTTGTTTTTATTTAACAAGATGGAAGGCTCAGGAAGGTCATATAGACTAACAGACTGCATGTTCTTTCAAAGGAATGGTGCTCAACTTTGAAAACAGGTTTATTCCTCTCTGTTGTATTCCAGTGTGAATGCACTTGACACAGATAGGTAAAGAATGTAGGTATCAGGTTGGAGCCACGTAATATGCACCACTCGTTGAAATAATTATAAACTGTTTTGTTTGTTTTTATGAATTCTTTGTGGCCCCAGTTTAAAACATATTTGGGCTTCTTTTTAGGAATGAGACTGGCTGTCCAGCGCAGGACACGGGGTATCTGTCCTTCCTGCTGAGGTGGGAGGCTTGAGACCTGACAGCAGCCAGTCCGTGGTGGGGTTAGAGAACCCAGCCCTTCCCAGAGCCAAGGGCACAATGGGCTGCACTCTCTCCCCTGGAGTGCTGACTTCACACTGGGCTGAGAGGAAGCATCCATCCCTGATGACTCCAGCAGGGAGCAGGTGTGAGCAGCAGCTCCTCTCTTCGGGGATGATGTTGTCTCTCACAGAAGCACTTGCTTCTGTTTGGATCCTGATTTTGATAGGAGAGCCTGTGTTGGACCGTTGGGTCAGTTCATCCACACAGCACACACTGCTCAGTGCAGAGGCTGCAGAGACAGTGAAGACAGGATCCCCCTTGCATCCAAGGGTCTCATCCCTGCCCCTGGCCTTTAGTCAGAGATGTTACGCAGATATTTCTGTGTTAATGATAATGTGGAGTACATTGAGCCCATATATGTAATTTTGAAAGTTTGGGATATTGCTGTTTCTGCATGTAAGTAACGTGGAGCTGGAGAATGACAACTTGGGAGTTCTTGGATGTATAGTTACTAACAGCTGGGGAACATGCCTGTGGCACATAGGAATTATGCTGCTTTGCCAGTCCCAGATGGAAAGGTCGAGAAATTCTAAGTTGTTTTACTTCTGAAGTTTTTCTCCGCATGGCACATATTACTGGAAACCATGGTTAAGCTTTCACTGTTTTTCACTGCTACTGTTTTAAGGTGAATTAATTGAAAATGAAGGTAAAAGTTTTTAATTAGAAAAATATTTTTGCCATCTCCTAATAAAGATGAAGGAATTAAATCTCTGTATAGTCAGAACTAGTTGCTTAACAGGACTGGAAATTAAATTTCATGATTAATCACTGAATCATCTGTGATTCGTGGTTCTGAACATTTAGCCCCCAGAAGGATAAACCCACAGGACGTTTAGTTAAGACAGCGCCACTACCCTACAGATACTTGCACGTGGGCACAGAATACATGGGAAAACGCCGCACATCTGTCTGTGACAGAAATGCCCTGGGAGCTTCCTCAATAAATTCCTGCACAGCATGTGTTGCGGGGGCTGCAGGCTGCCTCCGGAGGGGGTGGTTTCCAGATGAAAGTGTGAATGGAGGGAGCACGGTGCCTCGAGAATGAAAGTTGTTTTGAGAGTGGGAGGTGCCAGACGCATTTCCTCACATGTGCAATTCTGAGCATAGGTGACCTTGGTGGGCCGTGTGAGAAAGTAGTGGAGGGGACTGTTTCTAACCTGCACATTTTGAAGTTAAGGAGAACATTAATTTATCTAGAGAATATTCACGTTTGGTGGCTTTGAATGTCCTCATGCGGTTTGCTTTCCATCTGTCTTTGGATGTATGTTGCGGCTTTGCCTGGTTCTTTAAACTACCTACTGCACAGACAACTCTCTCGTATCAGAAGTATCTAGAAAAAGGCGTGGTTGGTAATGGGCAGAGGCAACGCTGCACCTTGCCGGAGGGAGGGTTCTCGTGGCTACGTTATGGACTCAACGGACCAGCCTGTCACCAGCCATGCTCACGCCTGGGAAATGTGTCTCCACAGCGACAGTGGCCGCCATGTATTACAGCTACTACATGCTGCCGGATGGCACTTACTGCCTGGCACCGCCCCCTCCGGGAATCGACGTGGCCACCTACTATAGCACCTTGCCTGCTGGCGTGACCGTGTCTAACTCCCCTGGAGTGACCACCACCGCACCACCACCTCCCGGGACCACACCGCCGCCGCCCCCAGTCACAGCAGAGACAAGCAGTGGGGCCACCACCACCACCACCACCACCACCACAAGGTAGGGGCAGTGTCCGCCACCGCCTGCTGTGAGTCACTCAGCACCGCGGTCACTGGGGCTGTCTGTCTCCATGGGAGGCTTGTAATCTGGATCACAGACAGGGGTAGTTATTATTCCCTGGAAAACAGAAATTGTCATAGCACAGACTTTTTAGCCTTGAAGTCAAACCACATCTGAAGTTGAATTCATCAGCGTTGCTCGCTGGCCCCGGATCTCCAGCATCTGCTCCTGTGCTTTGTCAGTGTCTCAGTCGAGCTGTGCTAGGCACAGTCAGTGTGCAGTGAAACCGCAGTTGTTTCAAAGTGTGCAGAGTTCATAACGTTGACGCAGGGGATGCTGGGGTGCTCAAGGCTCTCCCAGGCTGTTGGCAGGTGGTGGGGGCAGGGGCTGGCAACTACTTTCGTCGACCTGTGAAGCCCCGGCTTCTCCAGCAGCAAGGGCCCCCAGCGCTCGTGGGATGAGAACGAGAGTGGTGCTTTACAGAGGGGCTGGAATGCCCCGCCCTGAGAGGAGGCTCTTGGGAAATGCAGTACAGGGCAGTTTCTGTCAAAACGGCTCTTTCTGCTCATGCTGAGCGAGTCAAACCTGAAATGAAGGAGATTGAATCACACTTGTTGACTTTTTTTCCAATATAACAACAAAAAAACCCCCTTATTCTTGGTTGTTTCTAAGAATTATCTTGTGATTGGAGGGAAATGTTAATTAGTAGGGAAAATGCACCTTTTATCACTAAAATCCCCATTTTCACTCTTGACAACGATCCTGTGTAGTTGACTGATTTCTGTCATATGTGTTACCTTCAGCAGGAGCCTCTCCTATGTGCTGTTTATAACTCACATGTCTCTCTGGGTATCTGAGGCGATGAGCACCCCCTAGCAACCAGGACTGAGCTGGGTGAGCCCTTGAGGCCTGGGGGGTCTCACAGACTCTTCTCCTGCAGTGCACTTGCCCCCGTGGCCGCCATCATCCCCCCGCCCCCTGACGTCCAGCCTGTGATTGACAAGCTGGCCGAGTATGTCGCCCGGAATGGCCTGAAGTTTGAGACCAGTGTTCGTGCCAAGAACGATCAAAGGTCAGATGAAGAATTTTGTCTGTGATAGATATATGGTATTTGGGTAGGTATATGGTATTTGGGGGTTTTGTTTAGCCTTTTTTTAAAAATGTAGGTACAGAATTAATTGTTTAATGTTTTTAATCCTTTTCTTGGCTCAAATGCCCTTTTTTGTTGTTTTTGAGAAGGAGTCTCACTCTGTCTCCCAGGCTGGAGTGCAATGGCACGATCTCGGCGCTGCAGTTTCCACCTCCTGGAAACAAGTAATTCTCCTGCCTCAGCCTCCCAAGTAGCTGGGATTACAGGCACGCACCACCACGCCTGGCTAGTTTTTCTAATTTACTAGAGATGGGGTTTCACCATGTTGGCCAAGCTGGTCTCGAACTGCTGACCTCAAGTAATCGACATACCGCAGCCTCCCAAAGTGCTGGGATTACAGGCATGAGCCACCACACCCGGCCTATCTTTAGATAAATACAGTTTTTAATCGGCTTGTTAAATTGCTTAGCATTTGAGTGGTGTTTTTAAATTATGTTATCTGTTGTTTGTTTGTTCATGTTTTAAGTAAGAATTTTGAAGCTACCTAAAATAAAAACCTGGAATTCTTGGTTTTCAAGAATGTGCCTTAAAAATCTAGATGCAAACCCTTCTTTTTAAAAACCAAGTGATGTCCCATGCCTCGGTGCTAGTAAATCATAAAAATATGATGTCACGTTTGCAGTATGACCTGTGTAATCCTGGGCAAGCGATTTCTCCCGCTGTGTGGACTCTTCCTTGTCTGTAAAATGAGTGGCTGTAAGAGTGACCACCTTGTGGGGTTGTAAAGTGCTGAGAACAGCGTCTCTTGTTACTGCAGTGCACTTGTCTTGATAAATGGCCCGTTTTCTTTCTGTTTCTGCCCAGATTTGAGTTCCTGCAGCCGTGGCACCAGTATAATGCCTATTATGAGTTTAAGAAGCAGTTCTTCCTCCAGAAGGAAGGGGGCGATAGCATGCAGGTACGTGTCTGAACGCAGGGAGGCTGTGAAGCAGACGGGTGGCTCTGCCTTCCAGATCAGAGGGCCCTTTCTGTTTATTCTCCTACAGGTGAAAGGGCTGGGTGATGCTTCACCTTTTTTAGTGTATGTCTGGCATACTCCATCTTTCACGTCCCCCTTAGCTCTGGAACTTCTGTTGCAAGTATCTGCCCATGTTCACAGCATTGATGATCGTATGTCCAGCATGTTCTAAACAAAGAGAATCCTGTTTCTTCAGCTACACGATGTCGTGGCCATATTTGGTTTTTAGCTACATTTCACGACAGCTGTGCACCCTGCTTCTTTGGTGCTGACACATATGAAATACATAAAACATAAGTGGGCACCTCCTGCCTAGCCAGCTGGTGCCGGGAGTGCTCTGAGTGCAGCCTGCCTGCTCCTGTGTGCCCTTCCCCCCACCCAGTCCTTGGCATGGTGCTCGAACCCTTAGAAGTGCTTCTTGTCCTCCAGGCCCCTCTTCTGCCTTTGCTCTGCTCTTCTCGGTTATACAGACACCCTGACATTTTTGTAAAACCAGTTTTGGTGAAGAGATGACGTAGGCCTTGCTTCTCAGGAGATTGCTTCAGACCTTTATCTCTGATGGCCCAAACTGAAAGTAACTGACTCATCTGTAGGTGATGGGGATAATTTGGTATTTTTGAAGAATTCTCAGTAATCAGTGTCTGAGGATTGGTTCCCAAGGCAGTTTCAAAGAGTGTAATGTTTTTTTCAGACAGGAGAAAATCTTCCACTCCTCTTTGATACATTCTGTTATATGAAAAAATAACAGATCTGGATTTGGGCATCTATGCCCGGTGCTACTTGGGCAGTAACGTACAATTGCTGTTGTCCGGTGAAACGTGTACCTCTCTCTTTTTTGACAAATTCTGTATAATTTCCTGCTGACAGTTTGTAATGACATTTAATCGCTAGGCTGTGTCCACACCAGAAGAGGCTCCCACAGACTCTGCTCCCGAGAAGCCGAGTGACGCTGGGGAAGACAGTGCGCCTGAAGACGCGGCCGAGGTGGGAGCACGGGCAGGCTCAGGCGGGAAGAAGGAGGCGTCATCCAGCAAATCCGTCCCGGACGGGAAGCTGGTGAAAGGTACGCTGCCACCTGCATGTTGGCCTTACACATTCCGCCTAAGTCGGCAAGCTGGCATCCTCGGTGACCTCAGACTCAGCGCCCTCGCCTGCAGGCTGGGGTGGGGTTTGCGGCCCCCTCGAGGTTGCACTGGTAAAACCTATGCCTTCTGCGCTGTATCAGGCTTGCCTAGTGTGACATTAGAGGTAATGTAGGTGTGAGCAGCTCTAAGGTATGTGTCTGTTTTACAGTCTGTTCAGTGTACTGGACATTTTTAGAAAGTTTCAGTAATGCTTCATACTCCCTGGGACTTCTGAAACTTTATGTGCAAACTGTTGTACCAATGAAATTCATTCATTTATTTGTCAAGGCAGGTTCCTTGAGAATCTCTACCAGGCAGTACTTCACTCCATTTCAGTTACTTTGTTATGTTCTTGGAGGGAGACTTTCATGTTGCGGGACAGATATGCATGTAACCATAAAAAGCAGACAGAAGAAAAGGCCAGAGAGCAGGCTCATTAGCCAGGAACCTGTGGACGGCCATATGAGCAGCAGTGGGCTCCCCCGGGGGAGGGAGGTTCCGTGGAGGAGAGGTGTTCCACTGGTGGAGCGGGAGGTGCGGGACAGGAGCACAGCCCCAGGCAGAAGCCCTGTGGTGCCAGCCGCCTGCCCCGTGCTGAGATGTGGTGGGCTCTCAGCAGTGACTAGGGGGTGGCTGGTGAGGGAACCTTGGCCAGCTTGCCCAGGTGCTCCCCCTGGGGGAGGGGCAGCACACCTGACAGGTTTTAGGTCAGAAAAATAACTTTATCCAGTCTGGTGACTTTGTGACACAATTAAGCCAGAGGAGCAACTTGAGAGGTTTCTGGTGGAATTGGTGGCCTGGAGTGCTGTGTGACAGGTGTGGCAGTGGGGCGAAGTGACAGCTCTTTGGTCAGAAGGAAAGGCAGCCTGGAGATGAGAGGTTGAGAAAGTGGGCTGGGGTGGCAAGAGGGCCATCCTTTGCATAAAGATGCCTTTTTGTATGAGAATGGTAAGCATCCCGTGGAACCAAGTCAATGCGGATGAGCCGCTCATGAGGCGGTTCACTGTTTGTGTCTTTGGGCCTCTCATTCCAGGAGGTTCCTGAGCACAAATGATTTATCTCACCTGTCCCTGCCACCCTCACACTGTCACTGGAATAACCAAAGAACATAATAAGTAGAGGATGAAAACACTGATTCCTCTAGAAACAGGGGCAGGTGCTGTCTACAAGTCGGGATAAGTGGCACACCTAGAGTTCGCAGGGAAGTATCCTTGAAACTCAGGACAGGGATCCCAGGGGAGGCAGCCATCAGTCACAGGGGCAGCCAGGAGGCTGGAACAGACGGGGAGCACCCAGAGGAGGCAGCACCCACAGCCCAAGCCTGCCTCCTGCCCCAAGGGCTGTGAGCCCAGTGAAGGCACCTGGCCCCAGTCAGCTGTGGGGCCCGTAGAGGAGCAACCCTGCACACGAGGCTGCTGCCAGCCAGATGGCTTCCTCCACACCTCCCTGATTGTCCTAGAACCTAGCAGATGAAACAGCACACCCAGAAGTTTCCCGTCTACATCCACCCAAGCCTGAGACACTTGAACAGAGATATACTACCCGACATCCAACAAAACCCATGCCAACTCTCAATTCTCAGAACGCACAGGCCAGCCTCTCTCTGAAAGGATAAGGAGACAAACGTCATTGCGCCCACAGAGATTCCAAAGTTCAGGAGACATATCTGAGCCTCCAGGCATATGGGCATCTCTGAGACAGACTCCTGCATAACAGGAGAAAAATCTTTAGGTCTCATGTGTATTCCACAAAATAGAAAATATTATAAAACTAGTGCTACTGATAATCTGACATGTGGGAAAGATTGCTTAGAAATAAATTGCTGGGGAGTGTGGCGGCTCACGCCTGTAATCCCAGCACTTCGGGAGGCTGAGGCAGGCAGATCACTTGAGTCCAGGAGTTCAAGACCAGCCTGGGCAACATGACAAAACTCCATCTCTGCTAAAAATAAAAAAATTTAGCCTGGAGTGGTAGCGCACGCCTGTAGTACCAGCTCCTCACGGGGGCTGTGAAGTGGGAGGATCGCTTAAGCCTAGCAGGTGGAGACCAGCCTGGACAACATTGTGAGACCATGTTTCTACAAAAAAAACATAAAATTAGCCAGGCGTGATGGCACACATCTGGCTCCCAGCTACTTGGGGGGCTAAGATGGGATGATCATGTGAGTCCAGGAGACGGAGGTTGCAGTGAGTCAAGACCACGCCACTGTGCTCCAGCCTGCGCAACAGAGGAAAAAAGTCATAGATTTTTTTAAAGCACACAAGATACAACTAGAAATTAACACTAGAAAATACAGTATACGAGAACATATATTGTTTTAAATTTGAATGAATTTGAAAATCAGTGAAAAATGGCATTTTCTAAGAAAACGTAAGTTGCTGAAATTATTTCATAAAGAAATAATGAACTGACATAGATCTGTAGACCTGAAAGAATTTTTTAAATAATTGGTTAGTGAAATACCTCTATACCCAGGCAGTCAGCCAAGACAAATTAAAGGTCAAGTTAATTCACCCTCAAGAAATAGAAGGCTACATCGGTAAAGCCACTCCAGAGCATTAAGAAAGACGAAAAAGTATGAAGCGCTCAAAGCTTGGCAGTCTGTAGACCACAATCGCAAGTATAGATGTGAAAACAGTAATAGCTTATGAGCAAGTAGGATTGTTCCAGGAATCCCAGTAGGTCACACAATGAGAAAATCTAGTAGTATTAACAGGCGAGTGGCGCTCTCAGATGCCAGGAAGGCAGCAGCATTCTCTCAGATTTGTATGACTTGTGTGAGGCAACGACTTTAGTGTACCAATAATTGATGATGGGAAAACAGGCTTTCCATTTTGAAAAATAATGAGACACATATTTGACAACCATAATTCCAAATAAATTCCATATTTAAATATAAAATATAAAAGTAGAAAAATGCAAAGGTAATTTTCCAAAATAATCTTGGAGCTGGAAAGAAGTGTCTAAGAACTGAAGCCGTAAATCAGGGAACGATTAGTAGGTCTAATGGGGGCATAGCCTGAATAAAATTAAAAGACAAATAGAGAAATGGCAGTGATTGCTAACATACAGAGATAACGGTTAGCATCCTTACTACAGAAAGAGCCTTTATAATTCAGTAAGAAAAGACTGAGTGCCCTAGAGAAGTAGACAAAGGACATGAAAAGATGGTTCCAGAAAGAAGAAAAATCGATGGCCAGTAAATATATTTTTTCAGTGTATCCTCATTAACGAGTTGTTATTTTTTCCTTTAATTGACAAAGTTTAAAGAGTAACAATGGTAGAGAGCCTGTGGGCAGGTTTTTGGAAGTGTATGTTGATACACATTGCTGAACTGGTTTCAGCAACATGGACTGAATTTTGAATGCAAATGACCTTCTACTCCTAGAAACGTGTGTTTTACTAAGATGTCTATACAGTGATGTTCCTCGTACAGCATGTTTGTCTTTTAAAATAAAAAAAACTGGAAACAGTTATGGGAAATTGTGAATTGGCATGTCCATACTATTTGCTGCTGTCTAAGCGGACCGCATTGACGCGGAAACATGTCTACACTGTAAAGGAGTTGAACGGGAGCTTGTGCCCATTTTACACACACGTGTACATCCCCAGGCATCTGCTAACTGCCGTCAGGTGACTTTTTCCCATATTGGAATTGCAGTTGGTCTTTATTTTTGCTCATATGTTTTCCAATTTTCCCATGGAGAAAATGTATATCACTTTTAAGTTAGAAGTTAGCAATAAAAGTTGTTAGCTGAAAAACAGAAACCTTTTTGCTATGGAAGATGGAGGATTCACTCAGGGGTGCCAGAGGCCACGTCAGCCACATGTCTGTCCCAGCGTGGCCCTGTCCTGCGCCGGCTGGGAGCTAGCAGACCAGTGGCGGGTGAATGCAAACCACAGTGAATGGTGTGCAGGAAAGAGGTTGGGCAGGCCTGTGTGGAAGCCTCGTGGGGCCAGTCCTTGAAGAATGCTAAAGGGACAGGAGAAGAGCAGGCAGCTCTCAGACGGAGGACAGCCCGGTGAAAGCGGAGCAGTGGCCCCAATCACGCAGCGACTTGCAGCCTTGGGAAGGAACTGGGTTTTATTCTGAATGCAGCGGAACCACTCCCTGAGGCTGTAGGACATGCTTCCATGTGCTGTGATGGCATCTGCAGGGAAGATGCTAGGCAGAAGCAACAATTTTGTGATTGAAAAATTCCACACAGAGAAGTAATTCCTGATTCCCTGCACTGACCTATGAGACCTTGAGAAACTTAAACCTTTCAGCCTTGGTGTTTTGGTCTCTAAAATGGGGAGCCTCTCAGTGTTCGTCCTGTGGAGTTGTAAAGGCTGAGTAAGGGAGGCCTGGGGACCTTGTGTCATAGTAAGGGAGGCCTGGGGGCCGTGTGTCATAGTAAGGGAGGCCTGGGGGCCGTGTGTCATAGGCCACTCTGAGTAGTGTATAGTCTATGGGCCGTGTGTCATAGGCCACTCTGTGTAGTGTGTAGTCTATGGGCCGTGTGTCATAGGCCACTCTGTGTAGTGTGTAGTCTGCGGGCCGTGTGTCATAGGCCACTCTGTGTAGTGTGTAGTCTATGGGCCGTGTGTCATAGGCCACTGTGTAGTGTATAGTCTATGGGCCGTGTGTCATAGGCCACTGTGTAGTGTATAGTCTATGGGCCGTGTGTCATAGGCCACTCTGTGTAGTGTGTAGTCTGCGGGCCGTGTGTCATAGGCCACTCTGTGTAGTGTGTAGTCTGCGGGCCGTGTGTCATAGGCCACTCTGTGTAGTGTGTACCTGAGGGCCGTGTGTCATAGGCCACTCTGTGTAGTGGACAGCTGTGCTTTTTGGCTTTGTGTTTGGTGTGAATAGATACTAGCTTTAAAATGTCTACTCGAGAGTCCAGGGCGGGTGGATCACGTGAGGTCAGAAGTTCGAGACCAGCCTGACCAACATTGCAAAACCCGGTCTCTACTAAAAATACAAAAAATTCGCTGGGCATGGTGGCAGCCGCCAGTAATCCCAACTACTCAGGACGCTGAGGAGGCAGGGGAATCGCTTGAACTCAGGAGGCAGAGGTTGCATTGACTGAGATTGCACCACTGCACTCCAGCCTGGGTGACAAGAGCGAGACTCTGTCTCAAAAAAAAAAAAGTCTACTTGAGGCTGGGCCTGCAGCTCATGCTTATAATCCCAGCACTTCAGGAGGCTCCGGCAGGAGGATCACTTGAAGCCAGGAGGTCAAGGCTGCAATAAGCCATGACTGTACCACTGCACTGCAGCCTGGGCAGCACAGTGGGACCCTGTCTGAAAAAGAACAGATAGAACAAAATGGAGGATGAAATAAGCATTGCTAGGAAGTGTTCCAGAAGCTTCATCTGTTACATTACTCTTATTTGTTGATTGCATATTTTTCTAATTTCGGGAGATGGTTTGGGAATACTGTTTTAAAATCGTTTTGTGATATATTTTAGTCTAGTCCCTTGTTAGTTTTGGTTTTTTGTTTCGTTTTGTTTTGTTTTTTTGACACGGAATCTCACTGTCACCCAGGCTGGAGTACAGTGGCATGATTTTGGCTCACTGCAACCTCTGCCTCCCAGGTTCAAGCGATTTTCCTGCCTCAGCCTCCCAAGTAGCTGGGGCTACAAACACACACCACCAAGCCCAGCTAATTTTTATATTTTTAGTAGCAATGCGGTTTCACCATGTTGGCCAGGCTGGTCTTGAACTCCTGACCTCAGGTGATCCATCCACCTCGGCCTCCCAGAGTGCTGGGATTATAGGCGTGAGCCACCACACCTGACCAGTTTTTTTTTCTTATGGAAAATCTCAAACATGTACAAAAGCAGAGTATCAGATAATGACTGCTCATACCCCCCACACATGCTCGTCATCTGGCTTCAGCTGCCGGCCCTGGGGATGGCACTACCTTAGGTGTCTCAGTCACTTTATTAAATGCCACTTGCAGAATATTCTCAAGGCAGTCTCCCTCATCATAGCACTTTTTCCATGAATACTTTAGCGTGTATCTCTAAAACTAAAGCCTTTTAAAAACACAACCACAATAAAATGGTTAATAATGCCTGTCCTTACAAAACACATTTTCAGTTCCTTGTGTGTGTTTCTAGGGGGGTTGTTATGAATGTAAATACACACTGCACAAGTAGGGGTGGCGTTGCACAGATAATACCAGGCTCATTTTTTGCTCCTGCTTGTTTTTGCCTTATGAAATGCTGCTCTCCCGGCCCTGGCATCTTGGTGTGTGCCCGGTCACTCGAGGCGGTTGTTGATGAAGAGTGGTTACATTTCAGAGGGTCTGGGCTGTCACATACTTAACTGTCTGCTTCACATCACACATGGGTTTGGAGCTGTAAAATGCTAAAGCAAGAGGACCTCCTCCAGGGCCAGCCAGGTAGCCCCCTTGTGCTCCAGCCGCAGCCTCACACACAGAATTTGCAGCCCTTCCAGAACCTGCCTTGTTTACCCAGAGCCCACTCCCTCAGTCACCTGGTTCGCAGTGCACTTAACGTCCCCTTCCTTGTGGGTTACTTGAATAGTCTTCATAAATAATAACTAATATTTTTGAAAATGCCATACCTTATTGCAACCAGTGAGCTCTTGCCAAGAGCCATTTATCACAGCCTCTAAAAGAGGAAGGGACTCAGTGTTCATTGAGTTGGCAGGGGGGCGGGGTGGGCAGGGAAGATGATTTTTTTCTTTGGGGCCTCTGTATTTCTGTTAAATTTAACTGAATATTCTAGGAGGAGGGATTGCTCCTAAATTTTTGTTACACTGGGTTTGAAATTTTCTTACAGGTATGGAAAATGGTCTAACATAATGCCTGTCACAAGTAGGTAAAAATGTTTGCTGAATAAAGGCATGGATTCTGTCATTTTTGCTTTGTAAGGAAAGGTTAGTTTGTATAATGGGGAATTTCCCTGTTTATAGTGGAGTCACATCATATGCCTACTGAAGCAAATTCAGATATATGCTGAGCTGTGAACATTTTTTTAAAGAAAAATGACAATAATTGACCATTAAAAATTGCAGATGACTGCCCTGGCATCAGTGAGTGTGTCCCTGCCGTGCAGTCCCCAGTGAGTGCGGTTCCCACAGTGTGGGCTGCCCTGCCATGGGACATGATTTAGGGGTTCGCCCCAGCCCCACACCTTGCAGTGCACACCTGCACAGGGTTGCTCTGATGAACGGGCACCCCCCACTGCTCCCTGCCACGGGACACGGTTTAGGGGCTCGCCCCAGCCCCACACCTTGCAGTGCACACCTGCACAGGGTTGCTCTGATGAACGGGCACCCCCCACTGCTCCCTGCCACGGGACACGGTTTAGGGGCTCTCCCCAGCCCCACGCCTTGCAGTGCACACCTGCACAGGGTTGCTCTGATGAACGGGCACCCCCCACTGCTCCCTGCCACGGGACACGGTTTCGGGGCTCGCCCCAGCCCCACGCCGTGCAGTGCACACCTGCACAGGGTTGCTCTGATGAACGGGCACCCCCCACTGCTCCCTGCCACGGGACACGGTTTAGGGGCTCGCCGCAGACCCCGCATAAGATTTGGCTCCATGCTAGCTGTCCCCTTCCCACCAGCCAATGCTCAGGGGGTTAGCAGGGCCTCCGAAGATTTCCGCTCGGTGCTTCTTGTTACCTAAACATGTATCGTAATTTTCACCTTTCCTCAATAGCTTCATTTGCTCCAATAAGCTTTGCAATCAAGGCCAAAGAAAATGACCTGCTTCCCCTGGAAAAAAACCGTGTTAAGCTAGATGATGACAGTGATGAGGACGAAGAAAGCAAAGAAGGCCAAGAAAGTTCTGGTACTGCTGCCAACCCTAACCCAGCAGCCGCCCCGCCCTGCGTAGTTGTTGAGGAGAAGAAGCCTCACCTTACCCAGGAGGAGCTAGAAGCAAAGCAAGGTTTGTGGATAGCTTTTCACTTCTTGAAAGCAAGGAAACACATAGGTATAAGATGTGTCTGCTAAGTCAGAAATACGGAGACTGCCAACTAGAATTGGAAGGCTTTGGAAATCAGAAGCATTTGGGAGTTGTGTGACGTGTCTGAGGTTTTGAAACCTTCTCTGTTAGAGAAATGAGCTCTGCTCTTCACTGAGCCTCAAACGCAGTGCCGTTGGCAGTTGGTTTTTGGAGAAACTGGGCTGGCCGTCCTAACCCTGATGTGCCACCACAGAATGCATTTACGGAGGCTCACTCTGCGCTTGGCTGGCATCCCAGGTGAAAGGCTCAGCCTCTTTCCAGCTCAGGAACCAAACTGCGAGATGCCCTTTCGTGAGGCTGCCTCCGCGCAGAACCATCGGGCCCTGGAAGGTGGTGTGTACCTAGCTGGTTTTCAGGCTGCGGCTTGTCTTCACGGGCCAGCGCGGCCACCACAGCCGCCCCAGCTCTGCCAGCAGCATGGGGACAGCACATAGTCTTCCTACCCGACTCCAAAATAAATTCTGTTCTGCATTAAAGCACTCAGATGACGGTTGCTGCATTGGTGGTTGTTACCTGCTCTAACTGGTTTTCTGAAATTGCTTTTTCTGTATACACATGTTCAGATCAAGCAACATTTAAACAGGCCGTTTTTCAACCACAATGCACCTCACCGTGAGGAGCTTCCACCGTGTTCTCCCTGAGCAGACTCGTACTCATGCCTGTGCATCTCAGCCTGTCCTTACTGTGTGTAAGCTAACCAACTGTCGGATCCTTTGGAAGAAAACACTGGATAGTGTTTGTTGCCTGGTGTGAATATTTTGGGTATACGTTGAGAGGTGTTCCTTACTCCAGTTTTCATTAGTGTAGCATCTCGTAACCCTTTGAACTCTCAAAGTATAGGGTCCAGAGAAGGGCACGTTATAAACTCATTCTCTCAAAATTTGATTTGTCCGATGTATGTACCTATTCAAAAATTTTAACTGACTACTCTGTGTCACGCTTTTGCAACCTGTGAAAAGTAAGATGAGGTAAAACACAGCTTGCTCTAAACGTCTCTTTTTTCTTATTGATTCCTTAAGCAAAGCAAAAGCTGGAAGATCGCCTCGCAGCTGCAGCCCGGGAAAAGCTGGCCCAGGCGTCTAAGGAGTCAAAAGAGAAACAGCTTCAAGCAGAACGTAAAAGGAAAGCGGCTTTATTTTTACAGACCCTAAAAAATCCTCTGCCGGAAGCAGAAGCTGGGAAAATTGAGGAGAGTCCTTTGAACGTAGAGGTATGTTAAGGAAGCTCTGAGTGGTATTTGCGGGGCTGCCTGGTAGATAGAAGCAGGTGAGGGTGTGCCTCCCTCCAGCTGCCCTGGTCTCTGGCCTGAGTGAGGGATAGGAACCTCCAGCTCTTCCTTCCTACATGGAGTGACCAGCTTTTGCTTTATGGCCGTGAGTCTAAGAATTTGACAGCAGTTCCCCTGTAAGTGCACTTGTTCACATAAACACCAAATACTGCCTGCGATTTCAGATGAGCCTCTGCTTCACCGCTGCCTTTATGGGGCTGGCAGGGGGGCTTAGGGAGTTCCTCCCGTGCGTCCTGCTGGGGAAATGCAGACAGGCTTCACTGGAGCCGTGCCTCCGCAGGAGCACCAGTGTTGAACTCACACTTAGGGCACAAATTCTTTTGCCAAGGTCTGTGTCAATGGTAGCAGCACTTTAATTAAAGAGAAAAAGGAAGAGGGATACTCCAGAAAGAGGCGGCTCCTTCCTCTGGTGTGAACAGGGATAGGGTCTTACATGGGGGTTATCACGTGGCTGCCTTACAAGTCTCCTGCACCAAAGGCCTCAGACTAGAGGCCTTCAGGAGACACTGGCTCTGGTGCCAAGGGGATTGCTCATGTTGGTGCCCGAGACCAGAGGCCTTCAGGAAGCGCACTGGTCCCTTCAGCAGTGCAGCGATTGGTCACGTTCAGGAAGCACTGGTCCCTTCAGCAGTGCAGCGATTGGTCACGTTCAGTGACAACTCTGCTGTTTTCAGTCACATCATTTTCGAATCTTAAGTTTTATTGTAGATTCTTTATAGCAGTTTCGTCTGAATTTTATATTGTATTTAAACTATACTTCAAGAATATCAAGAGATTCTTTGGGGAGTTCAGGAGCATTTTGGAGACATAACTCTTTTAAAGTAAGAAAACTTACTATAGTAGGACACATCCTTTTAGGATTAAAGGAGGCTTGTCTTTGTGTCAGTTAACTGTGGCAAAGCTGAGCATTGTGGTGGCTAGTCCTGTCATTGCAGTTGGGTTAAAAGCTGACCTAATATTTGAACTGTAATATTAGAATGGGTTTAGATCTGCAATTAGACAGTAGCTTAAAAAGTTATGGTTTTTAGCCGGGCGTGGTGGCGCATGCCTGTAATCCCAACCACTTGGGAGGCTGCTGCAGGAGAATTGCTTGAACCCAGGAGGCGGAGGTTGCGGTGAGCCTAGATTGCGCCACTGCACTCCAGCCTGAACAACAGAGTGAGACTCCGTCTCAAAAAAAAAAAAACTGTGGTTTTATTTTAAGAGCGGCTTAAAAATCATTTTATAAACTTTCAACCTAATCTCTCTCTTTAAAAAAGAATGAATGAACACAGGAACGGAAAAGCAAACACCGCTTGTTCTCGCTCATAAGTGAGAGCTAAACACTGAGTGCACATGGTCACAGAGAGGGGAGCGACAGTCACCAGGGCCTAACGGAGGGTGGAGGGCGGGACGAGGAGGAGGAAGTTGGAAAGAATAAAAGAAGTAGGAACTCCAGGAATTTTGCTTTTTGAAAAGTTTTAAACCTTCAAAAAATTTGAAAGAATGGTAAGATGGCCCTGGCACCCCAGGCCAGCGTGCACGTGTGCATGTGCTGACTCATCTGTGCTCTCCACGCTGACCCGCGCCTGCGTGCCTTCCTGAAAGTCGTTTGCAGATGCGGTGACCGCTCTGCCCTGGGTACCACCGCTGCGTTTCCCACATAGGGCCTTCTCCTGGGAAGCACGGTGCCACACACAGGCCGCCCACTAACGTATGTCACCTTCCCTGCAGGCCGCAGCCACATTGCTCAAAGTGGCCCTAAATGTCCTTTGTAGCTGTTTTTTTCTCATAATACAAAATGAGCTTTTCACTTTAATTATATTGATGTTTCTAAGAGTCCAGGGCCATTATTCAAAACTGATTCTCTGTGTGAAGTCACTTGGCTTATTTTTCTGTGGAAAACAACATTCTGAGCTCAGACTTTTCAAATGATGCTGAAGGCTGAATCAGCTTTCTTCCATTGGGAGTCAGTCTGAAATCCTCTCCCATCTGGCAGGAGGCCTAAGAAGTAATAGCTGATGAGCAAGGAGGGGAGAATTAGATAAGAGGAACAGAGAAGGTGAGCTTATGTGAGACCCTGTCAAGTCCCCGAATGCCACAGGTGGTCTCCTGCCCCTGATTCCTGAGTGTTTGGGCCACTCGCTGTAGCCTCAGCTCCACAGGTCAGTGGCACCCAGTCCTCTGAGCCATTCAATGCGCCAGTTCCAGAAGGTGGGAATGCCTAGCAGCCCTCCAGACACCATCTCACAGCCTTTCCATAGCTCTTCACAGTCGGGGCCACCTCCTGGCTCCTCACTTCAGCCAGTGATGGCAAAAGCAGAAAGAATCTGTGGTCTTTCCTCGGCGGTGTGTGTGTGTGCGTGCACACCTGTGTGTATAATGGAGTCTTGCTCTGTTGCCCAGGCTGGAATGCAGTGGTGCGATCTTGGCTCACTGCAACCTCTGCCTCCCAGATTCAAGCAATTCTTTTGCCTCAACCTCCTGAGTAGCTGGGACCGCAGGTGCATGCCACCACACCCAGCTAATTTTTGTATTTTTAGTAGAGACGGGGTTTCACCATGTTGGCCAGGATGATCTCAATCTCCTGACCTGATCCACCAGCCTCAGCCTCCCAAAGTGCTGGGATTACAGGCGTGAGCCACTGCGCATGGTTGTTCCTCAGCTTTAATAGGATTTTTTGGCTGGGCACCGTGGCTCATGCCTGTAATCCTAGCACTTTGGGAGGCCAAGGTGGGTGGATTGCTTGAGGTCAGGAGTCCAAGACCAGCCTGGCCAACCTGGTGAAACGTCATCTCTACTAAAAATGCAAAAAATTAGCAGGGCGTGGTGGCATATGCCTATAATCCCAG
Organism: Callimico goeldii; assembly: GCA_963573925.1. Taxonomy (NCBI): domain Eukaryota; kingdom Metazoa; phylum Chordata; class Mammalia; order Primates; family Cebidae; genus Callimico; species Callimico goeldii. Next base: position 29,775 of record CAUYOR010139631.1, read on the forward strand.
CTACTTGGGAGGCTGAGGCAGGAGAATCTCTTGAACCCAGAGTGAGCCATGATCACGTCACTGGACTCCAGCCTGGGCAACAGAGTGAGACTCCATCTCAAAAGAAAAAAAAAGGATATTCTGCAGCAATAAGGGGATGAAATACACAGCAACAAAAATGATCATGAGGACTCTTGTAGTCACACAAAAATGCTTCTAATGCGGCACACAAGAGAAGCACAGTGTAAAATGCCTCCACTTCTGTGGCTACAGCCATGAAAACATGCACGTGGCAAGGAGGTGAGGGAGCTGAAGAAAGGACAGGACCTGCTGCAGGGGCCGAGTTTCGATACTATTCGTGCAGTGGATAAAGGGATTAATTGAAAGATATTTGCAGGAATACTTTAACCAGTGATGCTACGTGGCTGTGTCTGTCTAGTCTAATGAAATGTCCCGTGAAACTCAGTCCCAGCTGTGATTTATCACTGACCCAATTTTTCCCAGTCTGCTGTGGTTCCAGCTCACAGCAACCAGAATTATCTCTTTATAAACACAGGATAGGCTTAGCTTAGGCCTTTTCCTATTTATTCTTATACGTACCTTCTCTCACCTCTCCTGTTTGCAAGCACTGGTTTTCGGATCTATAAAACAGAAATGAGTAATCACTGGGATGCTCTCCCTGGATATAAGTCTGTGTGTGTATATGTGCAGGTTAAGCTACCAAGGCATTGCAGCAAAATGTAATGTAGCAGATGGTGATAAATGTCTTTAATTGCTTCTGAAACAAAAATACTTGTCATTATGTTGGCAATTGTCATAAATAAGCTTCAAACCTGAAAATATTTTTAGCCTAAAACAGCTTCTGGGGACAGGTTACGCTTGGCTTTGCTAAGTAAGTATTCTAGCATATACTTTACTAACTGATAGTGACACACTTGACCCAGATATATAGTTGTAAAATTCTCAGCATCCAGGAGGACTTGAAATAAGATCACATTTGGCCGCCTCACACCCTGGGTGAGGAAGCCTGTGTGGCCGACAGTGCACTAGCCCCAGGAGGCTCATGGTGCCCCCCCACCAGCTCCGTCGGGGCCATGGCCAGTTCAGGCTGGCTCTGTGGGGAGAAACCGCAAGCAGGGTGGCATGAGGACACTCCCCTGTACAAGGCCTGGCGTCACAATGGCAGGAATTTTACTGTCATCTTCAAGTTGGCTGGAAACAGCCACGGTGCAGCTGGTGGCCTGAAGGGCACTGGCTTTTCTGTCTTTACGTTGCATTTTATAGAAGTGATATATACGTATGATATGTACGATTTTTAAAGTTCAAATGCTAGAGAAAGATATAAAACAAAGAGGAAAGGTCCTCTCCTTCTTGTGTATTGTTTTTAATTCCTGTGGAAATGGCAATTTTTAAAATTCCTCTGAATTCTCTCCCTTATGTGTATTTTGGGTTTTTAACATGAAGGCTACTATTTTACCTTTTTTAACTGTACGACTTATGCTGGCATCAAATATATTTGCACCGTGCAACCGTTACCAGAAAGTTTCTCTTTCACCACCAAAACGCTACAGCCGCTAAAGAGTACCTCCCACCCCGCCACCTGCCAGCCCTGGCACCACGTGTGAGTGGGATTCTGCAGGTCCGTGCTTCTGTGCTGCATGCCTTCACCTAGCGCAGCGTCCTCGGGGTCCAGCCACTCAGTAGTCGCCTCAGCCCCCTTCCATTTTCGGCTGAATGAGATCGGTCACGCACATCCACCCCATTTGTCTCCTGTGTATCCCTGAGGGGAAAAAGTGTGGTTCATGTGTGTAGAGCTGTAAACCTCACAATTATGGGGTCATACCCTACGTCTTCTGACATCTCGCCTTCTTCAGTTATAGCAGAGATCCTTCTGTTATCAGTGCTTACACTGGTGTTTGGTGTGTTATAGGCACTCGGTAGATATTTACTGGCTGAACGGCTGTATTGTACCTGTAAATCCCACCATGTGTGCCTCTCCTCTCCTGTGGGAAGTGTGAGCCATGTCTTGGGTCTATCTTTGTGAGCAGTGCTGCTTTCACCTGATCTGTGTCCTGTGTCTTATGGACTCCAGTGAGTGCACCCATGGGGGAAGTTCTCACCATGGAATGTGAGATACTGCCAGATTGACCTCTGAAAGGATCGTAGCAGTCTTACTTGCCCCCATGGGGTAGAACTGTTTCTGCATGCCCCGTCGGCATTGGTTACCGTCAGCCTTTCGGTGGGAAAACAGCTTTAACTTTGGTATTCAGTGGTAAGTGATACTGGCTCACTTGGCTAATGTTTCTCAGCCTTGCCTGCTGCCTTTTGAGCTGGCTTTCCCTTAGCCGGGCCCATGTTTCTTCTGGTGATCTTTGTCTACATGGCTTCATGTTAGCTGTTTGTCATCAGTGTCACAAACGTTTTTTCCCCTGGAACGCTTTTGACCTGCCGCACCTGGAATTTATTTCAGTTTGAGGAGCATGTTGCTACATGCGACACCTTCAGGAAGTCACACGTCTTCCCCAGTGACTCACAGAGCCCTCTTTATGATGTGCTCAGTTCCCATTTGTACTCAGCCTTTCTGCATACATGTCTGTGTCCAGTCCCGTGGATCGTTGAGAGAGGCGATTTTACATACTCAGATACAGTTGCAAGTGGTGTCCTAAAGTGTGCCTGTTGGCATGGAGAGGTACTGCAGTGCTCTCAATTTGTCAAGTCGTTTATAAAACGTATAAAAGCATGTGCAAAAATAGTGCATATAAACCTGCATATGAGACGTGAGAGTTCCCTTGACCCCTCCTCAGGACTCGCAGACGGGGTGGCTCATTACTCGGACACCACTCAGTCCCTTGTGGGAGGGAGCACAGGAGCGGCCAGGTGCGGGAACCAGAGCAAAGGGATGCTGGAGCTGGCCGGTCACTCCTCTCTGGTGGGAGCAGGCTCTGCACAGGCCTCAAAGCAGCATCCAAGCATATTACAGTGCTCTCTAGCTCTGCCGTCCAGGAAGGGGTGTCTGCGACCCCCAGAGCCCCAGAAGGCATGTTACAGTCAGTGCTGAATGTCAGCTCAGTGGAGGGTCAGGGTGAGTCTTTACATCCCGCCCTCTTGGTACCTGAGTGCTTGTCCGGCGTCCAGGAAGAGTCAGGTCACACGAATTAAAGGTGGTGAATGTGGAGGACTTTATTGAGCAGTGGAAGTGGCTCTCAGCAGGAAGAGGAGCTGGAAAGGGGGTACAGCAGGAAGGTAATTTCTGTGCTTGTGTCCCGAGTCTGGGGTCTGGCATTCTTACAGGACAGAGGGCGAGGCTGGCAACAGTCGGCGTGAAAACAGGGGTAGTTCTCGCTTTGGCTGTGGGCCCAGGCTGCAGTGTGAGCCCTCGTTGGCGCATCCCTGACTCCTGTCCATATCGGCGCTTCCCTGCCTACTGTCCATATCACATACGTGAAAACAGGGCTAGTTCTCGCTTTGGCTGTGGGTCCAGGCTGCAGCATGAGCCCTCGTTGGCGCATCCCTGACTCCTGTCCATATCGGTGCTTCCCTGCCTACTGTCCATATCACATATGTGAAAACAGGGCTAGTTCTTGCTTTGGCTGTGGGCCCAGGCTGCAGCGTGAGCCCTCGTCAGTGCTTCCCTGCCTCCTGTCCGTATCACATATATACTCTCTCCATTCCTCGTGAGTGTCTTCACTGAACCCCTCGCAATCATTTACATAGTAGCAACAGACTGCGGAATGATTTCTTAGATTCCACCGAGTTTATCTTTTTCTTTTTGAGAGAGCCTCACTCTGTGGCCCAGGCTGGAGCGCAGTGGCACTGTCACAGCTCACAACAGTCTCGACCTCCTGGGCTCAAGAGTCCTCCTATCTCAGCCTCCATAGTAGCTGGGACTTACATGTACTTCCACCACACCCAGCTAAATATTTTTGTATTTTTGTAGAGATGACGTTTTGCTGCATTGCCCAGACTGTTCTTGAACTCCTGGCCTCAAACATTTATCCCGCCTTGGCCTACCAAGATGCTGGGGTGACAGGCGCAAGCCACTACACCCAGCCCACAAATTTTTTCAAGTTACTGATCCTGCCAAGTTTACAATTCGGCCCTTCCCTGCCTCCTGTCCGTATAGGCGCTTCCCTGCCTCCTGTCCGTATAGGCGCTTCCCTGCCTCCTGTCCCTATCGGCACTTCCCTGCCTCCTGTCCGTATCGGCACAAAAAAAAATTTGTGGTCAACAAAAGTGTGAAAAGGAACTAGGAACAGAAAGCAGCCAGTGTTTGCTGAATCTCTGTGGTGTGTTAGGTGCTGAGGCACTTTGGGACACGGATTAGAGCTTGCTTGATAACCAGTGACCATGACTGCATTTCGGTTGATGGTGTTCCCACGTGGGCCTTTCCATCAGGACAGCCCAGTCAGGAGGAGAGTGGTGGCTCTGGGACTTGGGGCTTAGGCGGGACCTTGAGGAGCTTACAGAATAGTGAGGACCCATGAGGGCCAAAGACCCACAAGTGGTAAAGGACAGGTGGCCCCATTCGGGAAGACGTGTTCTCAGGCAGGACGGGAATGACAGTGGAAGGCCAGTTGTGGAGAGCCTGGGACAGCAGAATAAGTGAGCACGAGAGACCCACAGGACGAAAGCAGCATTTCCACTGAAAAGGCGTGGCTGCTGCTGCCGGGGGGCTGGAGCAGAGGGGAGGCAGGGGTTGGGGTGCACCTGGGCAGAAATAGGAGGCGGTGGGGCTGGGCGAAGGGGTGGAGAGCGCCACCGTGGTGTTGATCCATTTGTGGGATTGGCCCGTTTCATCGTTAAGGTAGTGCCCTGCACACGTAAGATTTCTTTTATTTTCAAATATAATCAGATGTAAACTTGGTCTGCTTTTGAGCAGTTTGTTTGCCACAGCAGGAAATACCAGTTGCTGGTTCATGTGCTCATTTGTTGCCACACACTTGACTGTGGTAAAGGAGGACTGATCAGTGTTGTCTCAGCGTTAGGGAAGTGGCGGGCGGTAAGCTTGTAATGCTCTCGTAAACGACATGTTTTAGAAGCTCTTTGCTTTTTCTCAGGCTCTGCCTTAACCAACGTATGTCTGCCGCCATACTCAAACCTGACTTCAGTTTTGATCATTTTTGCTGGAGTATTAAAATTGCATCTCAAAGGCAACTGTGGTTTCTGAGAAGCTGTGTTTGGCGTCAGTCCATGTGCACTTTTTAGCACTTGAAGCTGAAAAAAGCAGTAATGTCAACATAATGAACCACCTTAATTCAGCCTGGCAGAGCCCACAGCACTTCCAGTTTTCACCTTTATGTTGAAGGATGGTCGCGCGGTGGCTCAAGCCTGTAATCCCAGCACTTTCGGAGGCCAAGGTGGGTGGATCACAAGGTCAAGAGATCGAGACCATCCTGGTCAACATGGTGAAACCCCGTCTCTACTAAAGATACAAAAAATTAGCTGGGCACGGTGGTGCGTGCCTGTAATCCCAAGTACTCAGGAGGCTGAGGCAGGAGAATTGCCTGAACCCAGGAGGTGGAGGTTGCGGTGAGCCGAGATCGCGCCATTGCACTCTAGCCTGGGTAACAAGCGAAACTCCGTCTCAAAAACAAAACAAAAAAAAAGAAAGAAATAGACCTGGACTTGATTACAAGTGGCATTTGGAGATGTCGATTCACATTGTCCCCTCACTTCAAAATGGAGCCCTGAACTTTAACCACAGTGGTAAGATAAGCATTATTAATGACAGGCATTAGTTAGGATAAAGGCAAAAAAAGATGGTAAAGTTCAGAGGCACAAATCATTAAGTTGGCAATAAAAATACGAATAGAAACTCAGCTGCTGAGCTGACCCCGCGCCTCCTGTTTCCCTTGACTACCTCAGACAGCGCCTCACACCCGTTTGGTTTTGTCTTTCATGGACGTTTGCCAGGGACCGGCTTTTCCATCTCCCTCTTTTAATGCAGCGTGTTATCAATCACAGACCGAATTACTGCGGTGATTCTGTGAGCACGGAAGAGTAAACGAGGGGAGTTCTTCACCAGAAAATGACAGCAGTGAGGTGCTTCTCTTCCTCTCGCCGCAGAAAAGACTCCTTACTCCAGGTGGAGTGTGTGTCTCGGCCCTCGCTCTCCTGATCTTTCTCTTTGCTTTCCTGGGGAAATCCCAGGCCTTGTTTCAGAAAGGACCTGCAGTAGCTCCGACCTCCCTGAACACTACAGGTGCCTGTGCTGAGGTTCCCATTGGCGTCTTTCCTCCCGGGGCCGGCTTGCTTTCTGCGCAGCGTGTCCTCTGACTTCGAGTCTGTGGATATTGAGATTTTTGAGTGTGTCTGCCGATTTCTCTGCTGCCTGCCCAGAGCTCGCCTCAGAGGGTGTGCTCAGCTCACAGACCTGTGTTCTTTGCTCTTTGCAGAATGGAAGCCTCTCCCTTTCAGTGTGTGGGAGAGGCCATAGCTAGGATGCTGAACCTCAACAGTTGTAAAGCTTACTACCTTTTATTTACTGTGTTTTTAACTTGAAGGATCATTTAGCATTGCTTATGGGCAAATCTTGACCAATGTCAGAGTGGAAAGCGCGTTCTTAGATAACAGACCTTGGTTTCTCATCCGAGGCTCGTGTGTTAGAATTACGTTAGCAGGCTGGGCATGATGGCTCATCCCTGTAATCCCAGCTACTTGGGAGTCTGAGGCGGGAGAATCACTTGAACCCAGGAGGCTGAGGTTGTGGTGGAGATCACACCATTGCACCCCAGCCTGGGCAACAAGAGTGAAACTCTGCCTCAAAAACAAAAACAAGAAAGAATTATTATATATATATTATATATATATAAGCAATAAAACGCTGTAGCTGGGCTCAGTGGTTCACACCTGTAATCTCTGCATTTTGGGAGGCTGAGGTACACAGATCACTTGAGGCCAGGAGTTTGAGAGCAGCCTGGCCAATGTAGCAAAACCCTTTCTCTTCCAAAAGTACAAAAAAATTAGCTGGGCATGGAGGCACACTCCTGTAATCACAGCTACTCAGGAGGCTGAGGTTGCAGTGAGCTGAGATCACACCACTGCACTCTACCCCAAGTGACAGAGCAAGACATCAAAACAAAACAAGTAATATTTTTAAAGTTTGACCTGAAAAATATTGTTACACTTGCAGAATTTTAAATGAGAAAGACATTTTCGATAAGAACTGTCCCACAGTAAAACAGATTTTTATGCCAAAATGTCCCTGCAGATAATTTAGGCAGAGGCTTAAAGATGAACTTGGCCATCAGATCCCATCAGAGGAGGAATTCGCCCCCCGCCCTTGTGCCTCGGCATGCCCACAGTAGGGGGGCATGAGAGGGCACTGTGCGAAGGGAAGCAGCGAGGAGGCCGAGCAGAGGACTGAGAAATCACGGTGCCATCATAAAGCACCCAGCTCCAGCGGAATCTCATCTTAAGTTGGGGCCTGCCCAAGCAGGGTGCCCCTGAATTGCTTTTTATCTCCGCCAAAGTAGGAAGCGCAAGTGTAGAAGAATTATTTCTGCAGCGTTTCCCTTCTCCAGTGGGCCTTGCCACAGCCGACCTCAGGAGAGGAAAGAAGGAAGGGAAGCCCCTTTGCAGTTTTCCTTTCACAGATGCCGTCCTGCGTGCACTGTTCCTCGGGCTGGGCTGGAGCTCTCTCCCCGGGGAGCAGCTGGGGAAGCTGAGGCATGCAGATCACTTGAGGCCAGGAGTTTGAGACCAGCCTGGCCAACATAGCAAATTTGTTTTTTCTGAATTTCTTCAAGGCACTAAATGATGAATTACAGATTTTTCACGGTGTCTTCAAGATGTGAAATGTCTAGTGGCTATAGTTTAAAATTCACTCAAAGTGAATTGAGGAGTGACCTTTCTAGGGAAAGAGGAGGTGCCGCAGGTAGTGGCTGCAGCCTGCGCTTCTGAAGGGTGCTGTCTCCTGATCTGTTTCGTACACGCCTGTGGTGAAAATGTGTCAGTGCATTTAAGATTCATGTGCTCTTCTGTATGTATGTGACACTCAGATGGAGAGGTTTTCAGACATCTAAGGGGAACACCCTTTAGTTTAGACCTTTTTTGAAAATTAGAGTAGTACAGAGATTTATTTAACAAGCTAATATTGGAGGTTTGAAGACTCTCTCCTCTGATAGTTCAGCCTATTCAAAAGGAATGTATTTGCTTCCAACAGAGCACCTCTAATGCTGTGCTCCTCTTGGCTCTGCGGACCATAACCCGGGGGCTGGGAAGGGAGTGCTGCCTGTGGAAAGGCGTGGAGACCAGAGGGTCCACTTTCTCCTTTTGCATACTGGGAGGACAGGCAGGTCACTCCGGATGGCCGCAGGAGACAAGTCTTTCTGAGGGGTGGTTGCTGTGTTTGTTGGTGTGCGGGGCCCGAAGTTGAAATTTTATAAGTAGACATCCTTTTATATGCCCTGTTTTCCCTGTAATACCCATATTTTCCTTTGATTCTCAGGAATCCAGCGCTGCACCCTGCCCTCTACTGACTGGAGGCAGACCTCTGCCTACTTTACAAGTCAAACCGCCAGATAGGCCTTCGAGCAAAAGCAGTGATCCACTGAGAGAAGAAGAGAAGGAAAAGAAAAAGAAAAAGCACAAAAAAAGATCTCGAACAAGATCGCGTTCTCCCAAGTACCATTCGTCATCCAAGTCCAGGTCTAGGTCACACTCAAAAGCAAAGCATTCTCTGCCCAGTGCCTATCGGACGGTGCGGCGGTCGAGGTAGGTGTGCAGGGCAGCACCTCTGGTCCTTCACTGGATACTCAGTCGCGCTAGGTAGAAAGGTGAAAATCCGTGCTGCTTTCATTAAGCAGACCCACGTGTGCACGTGCACGCATCTGTGTGCCCTGCCAGTCCAAGTAAGATCTTTTTAAGACTTTGTTTGTTTTGTTCCTTTCTTTCAGTCAGAGTTTTGTTCTTGTTGCCCAGGCTGGAGTGCAGTGGTACAATCTTGCCTCACCACAACCTCCGCCTCCCAGGTTCAAGCAATTTTCCTGCCTCAGCCTTCTGAGCAGCTAGGATTACAGGCGCCCACCACCACACCCAGCTAATTTTTGTATTTTTAGCAGAGGCGGGTTTCACCACATTGGCCAGGCTGGTCACGAACTCCTGACCTCAGGTGATCTGCATGCCTTGGCCTCTCAGCCTCCCAGAGTGCTGGGATTACAGGCGTGAGCCACCGTGCCTGGCCTTTACTTAACTTTGCAGAGTCCATCAACTACTGCCAGGTTTTTTAAAATTGATATATTTACATTTTGACAGGTGTTGGAAGCAAGCCGAGCATATTTGCTGATTGTGTGAAAGGTTCACAGGGTGGTGGGCTGAGGAGTCTTGTTTTATTTGTATGAGTGAAGTTTCCCATGCTAATTTCTCTAAAATGTCTGGGTTTGGATTCTCTGCAGAGCACCCATGAGTGTGTGCAGAGTGTGGCACTGGTGAGCATGTGTGCAGTGTGTGTGAAGTGGGGCGCCAATGAGTGAGTGTGTATGCAGTGAGTGTGCAGAGTGCGGCACGTGAGTGAGCGTGTGTGTGGAGTGCGGCACCAGTGAGCGTGTGTGCAGAGTGTGGAGTGTGGTACCAGTGAGTGAGCATGTGTGCAGAGTACAGCACAGTGAGTGTGTATGTGGTGTGTGTGGAGTGCGGCACTGGTGAGCATGTGTGCAGAGTGTGGAGTGCGGCACCAGTGAGTGAGCGTGTGTGTGGAGTGAGTGTGCAGAGTGCGGTGCCAATGAGCGTGTGTGTGGAGTGTGTGCGGAGTGCGGCACCGGTGAGCGTGTGTGCAGAGTGTGGAGTGTGGCACCAGTGAGTGAGCGTGAGTGTGCAGAGTGCGGTGCCAGTGAGTGAGCGTGTGTGTGGAGTGTGTGTGGAGTGCGGCACCGGTGAGTGAGCCTGTGTGGAGTGCGGCACTAGTGAGTGAGCGTGTGTGTGGACTGTGTGTGCAGAGTGCGGTGCCAGTGAGTGAGCGTGTGTGTGGAGTGTATGTGCAGAGTGCGGCACCGGTGACTGAGCGTGTGCAGTGAGTGCAGTGCAGCACCAGCGAGTGAGCATGTGGAGTGAGTGTGCAGAGTGCAGCACTGGCAAGTGAGCATGTGTGTGGTGTGTGTGGAGTGCGGCACTAGTGAGTATGTGTGTGGACTGTGTGTGTGGAGTGCGGCACCGGTGAGTGAGCCTGTGTGGAGTGCGGCACTAGTGAGTGAGTGTGTGTGTGGACTGTGTGTGCAGAGTGCGGTGCCAGTGAGTGAGCGTGTGTGCAGTGTGTGTGTGGAGTGCGGCACCGGTGAGTGAACCTGTGTGGAGTGCAGCACTAGTGAGTGAGTGTGTGTGTGGACTGTGTGTACAGAGTGCAGTGCCAGTGAGTGAGCGTGTGTGTGGACTGTGTGTGGAGTGCGGCACCGGTGAGTGAGCGTGTGTGTGGACTGTGTGTGCAGAGTGCGGTGCCAGTGAGTGAGCGTGTGTGTGGACTGTGTGTGGAGTGCGGCACCGGTGAGTGAGCGTGTATGTGGACTGTGTGTGCAGAGTGCGGTGCCAATGAGTGAGCGTGTGTGCAGTGTGTGTGTGGAGTGCAGCACCAATGAGTGAGCCTTTGTGGAGTGCGGCACCGGTGAGTGAGCGTGTGTGTGGACTGTGTGTGCAGAGTGCGGTGCCAGTGAGTGAGCGTGTGTGTGGACTGTGTGTGGAGTGCGACACCGGTGAGTGAGCGTGTGTGTGGACTGTGTGTGCAGAGTGCGGTGCCAGTGAGTGAGCGTGTGTGTGGACTGTGTGTACAGAGTGCAGTGCCAGTGAGTGAGCGTGTGTGTGGACTGTGTGTGGAGTGCGGCACCAATGAGTGAGCATATGTGCAGAGCGCAGCACCGCTGCAGTGTTGCCTGCCTCCCTCCGAAGTCATTGTTAAACCAAAGGGTTTCTTGACGAGTCAGGTTTTCAGAAAGCAGGTTAACATCTCTGGCAGCAGAAACTAACATGAAACATTGCAGAGTCACAGAATCCTTCCTGGTGAGAACAAGTGTTTGGAAACAGCAGCGTCCGGCCTGAGGAGGTTGCACCTCCCGCCCTGGTTTCAGGGCCCATAGGCCTTGGCCTTGTTGCTGAACGTTGGCTGGCTCTCCTCTTCTCAGTTTCTCTAGCGCAGCTGACTGTGCTCATCTAGTTTTTCTTCTAGAATCCATGTTAGCGCTTATGTTTCCCTAGGAAAAAGACACATGCCTTGGGTGCTTTATGGGCTTTTTAAGTATAATTTTACACATTTGCCTTTCTGAATATACCCTGAAAACAATATGTTTTGTGTGGCCGGGAAGCGGGGGTAGTTTCTGCTCTTGTTGTCCAGGCTGGAGTGCAGTGGTGTGATTTTGGCTCACTGCAACCTCTGCCTCCCAGGTTCAAGCGATTCTCCTGCCTCAGCGTCAGCTAATTTTGTATTTTTAGTAGAAATGGGGTTTCACCATGTCGGCCAGGCTGGTCTCCAACTCCTGACCTCAGGTGATTCACCCGTCTTGGCCTTCCCAAAGTGCTGGGATTACAGGCGTGAGCCACTACACCCAGCCTGCTTTCCTCATTTTTACCCTGGCCAACACTTAAGGTTTCGCAAGCATTTACACTCACTTCTCTGCAGTAAAATTGGATTTGACTCCATGATAAATCAGTTTGATCTTTCATTGTGCATTTCTGTGTTTTAAACGTTTCATCACTTCGTACCCTTAAACACACATAGACACAAAAACCCTTGCCATTTTCTAATCCAATGAACAGTTTTGCTAACATATCTTCAATTTTTAAAGCCCCCCAGAACTGGTATTATTATACGGAGCTTTTTAAAAATTTCTCATTTGAAGCCAGGCACAATGGCTCACACTGGTAATCCCAATGCTTTGGGACTCCAAGATGAGAGGATTACCTATGTCTACAAAATATTTTTTTAATTAACCAGGTGTGGCAGTGCATACTTGGAACTCCTGAGCTCATGCATAGAGTCTGAGATGGAGGATCCCTTGAGCTCAGGAGTTTGAGGCTACAGTGAGCTATGATCACGCCACTGTACTCCAGCCTGGATGACAGAGCGAGACCCTGCCTCTAAATGTAATGAAATGAAGATTAAAATTTAAAATTTCCCTTTTGAAATGTTTCTTATGACATTACACAGCTGAAGATAGGCATAAACAAGCCCTCCTAGGCACTGTATTCAGTACAATTCTTCCCAGTTTTCCTTCTCTATAGCCTCAAACAAAAGCAAGCATAACTCCCTCTAAATCCCGAGCCTCGGGGACCGATCATTGTAAGGGCTGTCCACGGTGTTTCTTCAGTGTAAGAAATTAGCTCAGCTTTACTGTGGGGAGTTTTTGTGAACACAGCGGATACAGATGCCTGATACTTCCGGGTGTTCTGTCCATTTGTTTGTAAGGAAAGGTGATGTGGCGGCCGTCAGCTTTTCCCAGGTCATTACATTCAGAACTGAAAGCCTTCGCTGACGCTTGGATTCTGTTGACTGGTCTAGAGTAGAAAAAGTCATTTTACATATTATTTGAATGACTGATTTTCGAATAGATTTATTCAGTGCTGACAAGTCCAAGAAGCAAAATCCTACTCGTTAGTTTGTGACTTTCAGTTAAAAGAAAAAAGGAAGGTAAAAATTATCTGAGCATGGTTTCTACTGTGTTGATGCGCTACCAATTTTAATTCGACCTACATTTAAAACATTTTACAACAGAGAAAATGTTTTCAGAACACTCGAATTTTTCATTCATCTCAGTGGCTAAGGAGGTAGCTAATTGTAAATAACTGATTAAAAAGCATTTGATTTTGCAACTTATTCAAAATGTGAAAGCAAAGTCCAACTTTATTATAAAATAAAAAGAAGAATATTATTAAAACAGAATCTTCAGGTGTGGGATTGTCTAGCAAGTCTTGCTGTGGGCGCTGGCCCCTGGCAGTAGTTCCCCTCTGCAGGGCCAAGAGTATAGCTGGGTGCAGAGGCCAGTGGTGTCGTGGGCTCCGGAGCCCATTAGCTGATTTTGTATTGTTCAGTAGCTAGTTCAGCAAGCTAGTGAAGCCACAGCTGCTTGGGAGGCAGAGGCAGGAGGGTCCCTTGAGCCCAGGAGTTCCAATCTAGCCTAGTCAACATATTCTCCATGAAAAAGTAATAAGCTGGTGGTTTCTCACCATGACCTTTTTTGTGGAATTCTGCCTCAGCTCTTCTGGGAACAGGGAATGCATGTTTTATTGAGTAGGATTGCATTTTTCTAAACTGGCTGCAAATATACCTCCTCCATCCAATGTCTGCCAGCAGTAATCATTTCCAGGGATCCAAGTGGCTCTAAAATGCAAGTTATAAATGGGAGGGGATGGTGATCTCCTCAGTAATATAAATTATTGGAGTATAAAAGATAACTAAATTTTCACCAAAATATTGAAAGTGCTAATGCTTTTGTCATCAGATAGAATAAACTGTTAAAAAAAATCCAGGCTCCAAAAATATTAAAAAAAAAAAAAATGCAGCCTCTGCTCAGAGTGGATTGGACGTGTCACCTGCGCCCGAACAGACCTGATTGATCCTTTCCATTGACTGCTGCCAGCCCGCAGTGGAATACCGCAGTTGTTAGTGTTTCTAATTGTGGCAGGATGCTACATGGAATGCTTCTTGTTTTATACACTAAATTACGAAAGTTCTATGTGAAATACTGAAAGTTGGGACTAGAACGCCTCTTACAGCGCAGTGGACATTGATGTCACGTCTGTACCGTTCCTGTATGTCCAAGTTACAGGTGACTCTGGATCTCCCAACGGTAAATTAGTCATGGAAAAAATCTTTAGTTTTGGAGAATCATTGTCACTTCTCTGAAAGTATACTGATTATGACAAGGTAGTATGTAGTGTGTTTACCTGAACACTGAGGCCAGGCGCGGTGGCACACGCCTGTAATCCCAGCACTTTAGGAGGCCGAGGCCAGTGGATCACCTGAGATCAGGAGTTAAGACTAGTCTGGCCAGGCCGGGCGCGGTGGCTCAAGCCTGTAATCCCAGCACTTTGGGAGGCCGACGCGGGTGGATCACGAGGTCAAGAGATCGGGACCATCCTGGTCACCATGGTGAAACCCCGTCTCTACTAAAAAAATACAAAAAATTAGCTGGGCATGGTGGCGCACGCCTGTAATCCCAGCTACTCGGGAGGCTGAGGCAGGAGAATTGCCTGAACCCAGGGGGCGGAGGTTGCGGTGAGCCGAGATCGTGCCATTGCACTCCAGCCTGGGTAACAAGAGCAAAACTCTGTCTCAAAAAAAAAAAAAAAAAAAAGACTAGTCTGGCCAACATGGTGAAACCCCATCTCTACTAAAAATAGAAAAATCAGTCAGGCGTGGTGGCATGTGCCTGTAATCCCAGCTACTTGAGAGGCTGAGTCAGGAGAATCACTTGAACCCAGAAAGCAGAGGTTGCAGTGAGCTGAGATCATGCCGCTGCACTCCAGCCTGGGCAACAGAGCAAGACTCTGTCTCAAAAAAAAAAAAAAGATTAAAGCAAAAGACTTTTATTGGCTTGTTTTCTATTTTCATTTGTGTTTTTATATCACATCTGGTTCTTTATCTTAATGGAAGCAAGAAGTACTCATGCAGTTCATTTACTACCGAAAATTAAATTTTCATACGTATAAGCTTGAAACTAAGTTTATTTTTAAAACTTTTGCTAAGATGGTCTCTTGTGTTCATTTAGGTATCTAAATGTATCTTCACAGTTACCCTGGGCTTGTGGGAGTTCTAGATAGTTCTGTGTGATAAAAATATATTTCTTTGTAGAAATTAGTCCCTAAGTACTTGGGGTTGGTGGGGGAGACTGGGGATTCAGAAGACTCTTCTAAGGAGCCTTGTTCAGCGTTCAGAAGGGACATTGGGATTCTACTTTAGGTTGAAAGTGGAGACTCCTCACTGTTCTTTTTTCCCATGATAAACTGCATAGCAAATCGGTGAGAGCGATGACTCATCTCCTAATCCTGCTCCTTAAAGGGGAAGACAGATGTTTGCAGTTCCCCGTGCGGTAATATTGGTCGCTGAGGTGAGGACCACCATTCCATCCCTTGCAAAGTGAATCAAAGTGAATCGTAGCCACAGATGAGACCAGAGGGTGTGTGCACTGCACTCTGGGAGGAGATCAGAGTGGGTGTGCACTGCACTCTGGGAGGAGATCAGAGTGGGTGTGCACTGCGCTCTGGGAGGAGGAGGAGATCAGAGTGGGTGTGCACTGCGCTCGGAGGAGGAGGAGATCAGAGTGGGTGTGCACTGCGCTCTGGGAGGAGATCAGAGTGGGTGTGCACTGCGCTCTGGGAGGAGGAGGAGATCAGAGTGGGTGTGCACTGCGCTCTGGGAGGAGGAGGAGATCAGAGTGGGTGTGCACTGCGCTCTGGGAGGAGGAGGAGCTGCCCCAGCTGTCTCCGGGCTCCAGGCGCAGGAGGAATTGCACCTGAAGTCGGATCCACAGTTTAAACTTGAGAAAAATTCGGCCTCGGCAGCCTGCTGGTAGTTCAGCTGTGGCAGAGCCAGACACAGGCAGCTGCTGAGTCATCTGCACAGATGATTCCGTGACTGAAGGGCCGGGGCTGGGAAGGTGAATGGAGGAAGTGGCGTAGATGAAGTGGTTAAATGCTGGAGAAAGGCTATTTATAGATGTGATCACTGTCATTCCGATAAGATTTCTAGAGTTTCATCATTGAGAAAAGTCTCATTATGTCTTTATTTGAAAGCAAACCATTATGCTTTTTTAGGAAAAAAAACTGTGGGTCACATTATGCTTGAAAGTGTCTAACGTGGACCACTTCATCTTTAAGACAGCCTCTGGTCACATGATACGGATTCTTTGCTCATAAAATAGAATTCTTGTTTCTTGCACTGTGTTGTGGTGTCAATATGAAAAACTTAATTAAAAGAATAAAAAGCATTAAAGCTTCTTTAACTCAAGTAAAACTTAAAGAATTGTCTAAAAATAAAATAAAAGAATTGTCTAATGGTATGTAGCCCCTAATTCTGAGATGGGCATTTTCCCCAGATAACATGAAAATCTGCTGGCAACAGCCACTTCCCTTTCAAGAAGCCCGTTAGTAATAGCCGCTACAAAATCTATTGTATTTCAAAGTTACAAGTGTGCAGGCCTTAACAACTAACTTGTTTTTCCTGACGATTGAGTTTACTGTGGAACTCTAAGCCTAGGTAAGCATTCCCTAGCTGCTGTAGCTTCTGTAGCTTTGGTTAGGCAGAGCTTTTTTTAGGGTTGTGGTAGCGCCCAGCCCAGCACCTTTTATTCTGGATGTGCCTCCATGTCACAGAGCCACAGCCTCCCCAGGGACGCTGGTGCGGAGCCCTGTCAGCAGCGCGTCCTGTGACAGCGGCAGCCAAGCCAGGAAGTTACCAGGCAGCCTCGACTCCACCAGATTTGACTGCGAGCTCTTTTGAGGGAAAACCCGGTAAAACGTCAAGGTGTCTAACTGATCTCCCTTTATCATCTGTTCTGTTAATCTTAGGAAGGGTCCGGAAAAAAATCAAAACCATTAGTTAAAGGGCAGCCACTCCTGGCTTTCCGGGACGCTGGGAGCTCAGTGATCCCAGCTGATCTGCAGAAGCACAGCCTGTGGCATTTGCGGTTTCTTGTCATGAAAATGATTCAGTGTCTACGTTTTTCAAATGACAGAATCAAAGCGTTCTTCTTTATGATTTTTTTTAAATGAGTTGTCATGGAAACAAAACAGAAATAAATGGTATTTTCTCCAGATGTATGCTCACTGCAAGTCTTCCCCAAACAGTAGCTTTACTGAGTGAGCAAAGAACCAAAATGAAAGTCCCAAACTCATGGTTCAGGGGCCTCCACTAAGAATCGTCACCCCAGAAGGGCACAGGAGAGTGATGAGTCCTTTCCGGGCACGTGAGGAGGAGGAATCAGTGTTACTGGGTGGCTTTGCATTGGTGAAATCTCATAAACTTAAGTTAGCTGAAACTGTCGTGGCACTGGCATTTCTGAGCTGGATTGAAGGTTTCAGGCTTCACGCGAGGGCCCCGCAGCCTGTTCCTGATGACCTGTGCTGAGAGGCTGTAAGATCGGTGTGAACAAGAGAAATCTGCAGGGAGGCCTCTAGCTGCATTACCTTTAGTTTCTCATTGCCGCCTTCAGACACGCAGACAGGACTCACTGGAATTTGACTGCCTTTTCTTACCTAATGTTGGTAGAGACATCAATGAGCTCAAGTTTATAGGGAGATAAAATGGGCCAGGGCAGGAGGAAGGAAGAGGAACCGGCCTGAGATGGTCATAAGTCGCGTAATCGGCCGTGGCTCATGGAGAATTGGTTGCCAGTGACCACTTGAAGCAGCAGCTCGTAGCTCCAGCCTCAAGTCAGTTGTGTGTTAGTTAAAAGCTGATCCGTGGTGTGGTAAGTGTGTGGAATGGGAGAGACCGTCTCTGCCTCTAAAATGGGAGTCGGGATTCCGGTTGTCGGTAACGTAGCGAAGCTTGGCAGGGGTTCTCTGAAGCCTCAGGGTCTGCACAAGCATCACCTTTCAGAGCACCCTGAAGGCTCTGCAGACAGGGCTCAGTCTCTGCCAGGGCAGCAGGAGGTGGTACACATCCCGCCAGCCAGGCTGCAGAGCTGAACGCTGCCTCCTCCTCTGTCCAGGTCCCGTTCCCGGTCCCCTCGGAGGAGAGCCCACTCACCTGAGAGGCGGAGGGAAGAGAGGAGTGTGCCCACTGCCTACCGCGTGAGCAGCAGCCCCGGAGCCAGCAGGAAGCGGACCCGCTCCAGGTAGGCCACTGGGCATACGTGCAGGTGCCAGATGTGGACCAGGGTTCCCTGGGCGGAAAGGGCGTCTGAAGGTCCGGTGTATGTTTGTGAGCAGAGCTGTGGATGACCAGAGGGAGGGGCCGAGTCCTCCCCAACTCTTCAGTGGCATTGCCATCACTGTTGACACCTGATCGCGCTGAGCTCCTGTGCCTGGTGGACAGGGTCACGCACAGGGGCTCTGCACAGCCTGGCTTCTGTCCAGCTTTCCATTGCACCAATACTTGAGCTGGGTCCACACACGGCTGCCGCCCCTCCACCTGCTGGCAGAGAAGACACAAACAAAAGGAGAACGCAGTCTTCTGGTCCTGAGGCCTCCTGGTCTCAAGGTCTCAAGGATGGTCACCGTGGTTGCCTGTGTGCTGTGTGACTGTGACCATGGCCCAGGCTAGTGCTCCCAGGAGAGGCCACAGAGTCCTGTTGGGGCCTACAGGGCAGGGAGCATCCATCCCTTACCTCTTGACCACTGGGAGAACCTGTCTTGGTTGGAGAGGAGAGGAAGAGAGGCTGGCATTCACGTTTATCCAGTGGAAGCTCCAGTGTGATGCCTGGCAGGGCCTGTGACAGTGCAGGGTACCACAGGCTCACCTCTCAGTGCCTGGCACTTGTGCCTGGTTCCACCTCTCACTTCAGGAAATACATCCACCATCCGTCCTCTTGGCCCCACCCATCTCATGAGCGCCACCTCGGGTTCTCACCCACTGATGTCCCCCCAGTGCCTGGCGTGGGGCAGCTGTGTGTTTCCACTCTCCAAGCGCGAGGAGCTCTCGTTTCCTGTCCCCACGTGGAGTTCGTGCAGCCTCCTGGCTGTGGGGTGGGCGGTGTCTGGGTCTGGAGCCACACGGAAGGACGGGGCATTGCACATCGTAGCCTGGGGTTTCCCAACAGAGTGCTGCTAAGTGCATGGGGGTCAGGACACTCGGGGTCCCAGAGCCTCCCAGAGGATGAGCCTTGCATTGCCAGGGTCAGCCACACACTAGGACCTTCCTGCTCCTGGAACAGATGGCCCCAGCCGTCACCCACACTGCCCAGCCACAAGGCACGTGCTAGGCAGAGCCAAAGCAGGTCCCCCACAGCACCCTGAGCCAGAAGACCCTGCTGCGATTGGCCTAGGACCACAGTTCCCTCCGTTGACAAGGTATCATCTCTTTTCTTAAAACAGAAAAATCAGCAAAGGAGCTGTAAAGCAGATAGATATTAGCAAGTGTTTCATGTACAACTCGCTATTTATTAATTACATTTTTTTCCTTAGGATCCCACACTGAGCATTCATGTCTACACTAATACAATCTGATGAAAACTAAAATGTTAGAATCCATCCCTTAAACACATAATTTCACATCAGAAATTTACCGTCACCTTTGGTATATGTGAAGGGCATGGTCAGAAATTAATTCCTTATATCTCAACGGAAGAGCCCTTGCTTTACCTTCAAATTAATCTTTGCTTCAAGAGAGACCTCCCGGGAGCAGACAGTGACTGTATCTGGAAGGAGCAGTGTCCTGACAGCCAGCCAGCACACTCAGACGTCAGACTCGCGTGACCTGCTGGCATTCTCACCAGGCGCTCACAGGTCACACAAGAGAAGTGAGGGTGAGACACTGCAGTGCTGAGTGCGAGCTGCCTGGACAGAACTCAGCCTGCAGAGCTGACCGCGCGTGGACGGTGGTGCGCTAGGAACTCAGTAGGTGAATATGTGTACAGTTGCGGGTCTGTTTCGTAGTCTTCATTATAAACCCAGTTAGTCTGTAAATCCAGAATATGGGTTGGGTTGGGTTGGGTTTCATTTGATTTGGTTTTCTTTTAGGGGTGTTTTTTTGAGACAGGTCTCACTGTTTCCCAGGCTGGAGTGCAGTGGCATAATCAAGCTCACTGCAGCTTCTACCTCCTGGGCTCAAACCATTCTCTCCCCTCAGCCTCCCAAGTTGTGACCACAGGCACTTACCACCACGCCTGGCTAATTTTTAAATTTTTCTGTAGAGACTGGATCTCACTAAGTTGCCCAGGCTGCTCTCAAGCTCCTGGCCTCAGGGGATCAAACTGCTCCGCTTCCAAAAGTGCTTGGATGGTAGGCATAGCCACCATGCCGTCACAGAGTATGTTTTATTAGCAATCGTGATATTAATCCTGCAGTCAGCCTGTGTCCCTGTCTCGGAGTACACGCGCATGCCTTGCTGTGGTGCAGTGCACATAATTCAGCTACCAGGTCGTTGTCACTTCAGTGCTCTGACGGCCCCAGACCAAACCAGGGGAAATGCCTACTACCCAGATTTGGAGGATTCTTTTTTTCTTTTTATTTGAAATAGGGTCTCACTCCCATTGCCCAGGGGAAGTGCAGTGACAAGCTCTCAGCTCACTGCAGCCTCGACCTCCTGAGTTCAACTGATCCTCCCACCACAGCCTCCTGTGTAGCTGGGACTACAGGCACGTGGAACCTCACCGGACTGATTTTTTGTATTTTTAATAGAGATAGGGTTTTGCCATGTTGCCTGGGATGGTCTCAAAACCCGGAGCTCAAGCGATCCCAAAGTGCTGGCATGAGCCACCGCGCCTGGCCCTAAAGGGTCATTTCTACAAACTGATTATTGCCTGATTCTTTCACTGACTAAGTTAAATTCTTTTAATTTACAGGAAAGTTTTTTAAATAGTACAATGGGCCAGGCTCAGTTGCTCACACTGATAATCCCAGCACTCTTGAGGCCAAGATAGGAGAATCACTGTGTTCAGCAGTTGGAGGCTGTAGTGTAGGCTGTGATCATGCCTGTGAATACCCACTGAACCCCCCACCTGGGCAACAGAGCGAGACCCTCTCTTTAAAAACAAATTGTACGATGAACACCCATATGCGTAAAATGTGTAGCTCAGTTCCACAAGTGCTGACGTTGTGCACATTTGCGGTGTGTCTTACCCCTTCCCACCCCATTTACCGTCCTCCCTCCCTCCCTCCTTCGTTCGTGTGGTGGTTCATGACCTTAGCATTCCTGAAAATCACAGGCCAGCTCTACTGTAGATGGCCCCACAGTCAGGCTTTGTCTCACTGTGTCCCTGTGGCTGGGCTCAAGGTGAATGTTTTGGCCGTGTCAAATGCCACGTGGGCCACCTTGCATAGCTTCCCATTGTGTCACAGATCAGGGGACAGAAGCATCCATTCGTGCCATCCTTCATGATGCTGAGTTTGATCACTTGATGAAGGTTGCATCTGCCCCTTCCTCTCCCCACCAACGAGGAACCCAGGAGGTGACACAGGCAGTGTGGCTCTCCTGTTCCCAGCAGCTCTCTTCTCATCAGCCTCAGCGTCGCTCGATGACCCCTGCCTGAATCAGTTCTTACACTGCTGATTGCAAAGCAGTGACTTTCTCCCTCTAGTCTTCCTTCTGTGTTTGTTAGCTGAAGGCCCTGCCCCTTTGTTTAAATCTCACATGGGCTCAGGAGCATATTTGGTTTCAGTTCTTGAATCGTTGTGCGTAGTCCATTGCTCATTGCTGTTACTATTCTGTTAGATGCTGACGCTGTCTCCAGTCGGCCAGGGAACCCTTTCGAGCCAGTCTGTTTTTTCCACACCTCCACTGTTCTTTGCGCTCCTGCTTTTGGTACAAGACACTCTAGGCTTACCAGGAGTTTTCCCTACTGCAGCCCTGGAATCTGCCATTTCTTCAAGGACCTCTGGTTCCTTGGAAATCCAGATGTGGACATACTGAGGAATTTTCAGGAGTAAAATTTGGTACAATGTGGAGATACATAAAACAACATTGATGAATGTTATTTTGAGTAGGTCACAAAAGTGTTTTTCAGCCAGGCACAGTGGCGGGCACCTATAGCCGCAGCTGCATGGATGGCTGAGTGGACCGCATGAGCCTCGGGGTTCACGTCCGGGGCTCTTCACACAAATATCGACCAAGTCTGTGGTCTCGCCCTTCAACACGATGCCCGGTTGTCTCATTGCAGCAAATACCGTGAAGGGTTAGTTACAGGTTTTTCCCGTTGAGTTTCTAGTGCTCAGCACTACTCTTGGCACGTGGACAACTCTGCTGAGAGAGTGAATGGGAATCGAATGTTGGAATAAAGACCTTTCATTACATGTGAAATGTTCATCCAAGGCCGACGTTGCTAACTGAAGAATGCATAACACAATTTCCTAGAGCAACCACTCAAAACAAATGTAGCTAAAAAGCCAACAGAAGATATAAAGTAGGATTCTAGGTGCTTTCTTAAATTCATGAAACAGCAGAAAAGGCGGGGGGAGAACAAGTGGGACAAATAAAGAACAAGAAGATTGTAGACGTGACACCATCCATAGGGTAATTACATTAAACGTAAGACGACTAACAGCTAGTTCAAAAGCAGTGATTGTTGAGTGGGTTAAAAAGCAAGACCTGGCTCAGGCTCACGCCTGTGATCCCAGCACTTTGAGGGGCTGAGGCAGGCGGATCACCTGAGGTCAGGAGTTCGGGAACAGCCTGGCCAATGTGATGAAACCCCCTCTTTACTAAAAATGCAATAACTAGTCGGGTGCGGTGGCACATGCCTATAATCCCAGCTACTTGGGAGGCTGAGGCAGGAGAATTACTTGAACCTGGGAGGCCGAGACTGCAGTGAGCCGAGGTCGCGCCACTGCACTCCAGCCTGAGTGACAGTGAGACTCTGTCTCAAAAAAACAGAAAACTTCCACCAAACCCAAACTCCAGGCCCAGAAGGCTTCACCAGTGAATTCTAACAAGAAAGAAGAGATGCTCTTTAAAGAAAATGAGGGAACACTTCCCAACTCATCTCTTAGTTCATCATAACTCTCACACCTAATCCAGATAAGCACTCTGTGTTTGGGGGAAGGTGTGTGCACGAGCACATGTGTGTGTTCACAGACCAGTACCGTGTGTGCGTGTGTACATGTGTTCACAGACCAGTACTGCGTGTGTGCCTGTGTTCACAGACCAGTACTGTGTGCACGCACGTGTTCACAGACCAGTATTGTGTGCACATGTGCGTGTGTTCACAGACCAGTACTGTGTGCGCGCACCTGTGTGTTCACAGACCAGTACTGTGAGTGCGCCCGTGTGTTCACAGACCAGTACTGTGCGCACGCCCGTGTGTTCACAGACCAGTACTGTGAGCACGCCCGTGTGTTCACAGACCAGTACTGTGCGCGTGCCCGTGTGTTCACAGACCAGTACTGTGCGCGTGCCCGTGTGTTCACAGACCAGTACTGTGTGCACGTGCACCTGTGTGTTCACAGACCAGTACTGTCTGTGCGCACGTGTGTTCACAGACCAGTACTGTGAGCGCGCCCGTGTGTTCACAGACCAGTACTGTGCGCGTGCCCATGTGTTCACAGACCAGTACTGTGCGCGTGCCCGTGTGTTCACAGACCAGTACTGTGTGCACGTGCACCTGTGTGTTCACAGACCAGTACTGTATGTGCGCACGTGTGTTCACAGACCAGTACCGTGTGCGCGTGTGTGTCTTCACAGACCAGGACTCTCAAGAACGTAGATGAAAAGTACCTCAGAAAATATCGGTGACTCCGTGCAACTCAGATGTCTGTTCTGCAGGTCGATCTAGAGACCTGGTGCACTCCCACTCAGAACTCCCACAGGCATTTGTGGAACTGGCACACTGAGACTTCGAAGTGTGTGTGGAGATGCAGAGCCAAAACGTCCGTGATGAAGGGCAGGATTTCAGAACTTAGAGAAAGCTGTAGTAAGCAAGGCAGCGTGGTGTCAGCATGAAGGCACGATGGAGCAGTGGGACGGAACTGGGAGTACAGGGGGGAGACACACCTGTGGCCACAGCCACAGCCATTCAGTGAGGAAAAAGAGAAAGGAGAGGCTTTTTTGTTTTGCTGTTACCCAAGCTGGACTGCACTGGTGGTCTGATCTCAGCTCAGTGTGGTTCACTGCAGCCCTCACCTCCTGGGCTCAAGGGACCGCAGGCACACACCACCATGCACGGCTAATTTTTTTTTATTTGTAGAGACGGGGTCTCACTATGTTGTCCAGGCTGATGTTGAACTCCTGAGCTCCAGCAGTGCTCGTCCCTCAGCCTCCCAGAGTGCCTGGCTGCAGGCTTGAGCCACAGCACCCAGCCAGGAAAGTCTTCAGCAACACTTGCATCAACAGCTGGATATGGGAATGGGGAAAAAGTGCCGCACACCGTGCGCAAAACTCAGTTCCGGGTGGGTCACAGATCTGAACATAAAAACTAGACCGTTAAGCTTTTTGAAGAAAACAGAGTATGTTCATGCATTTGAGGGTGGCAAAGATTCCTTAAGATGTAGAAAACTCTGATAAGAGGAAAAAATTAGACTTCATTGAAGTTTAAAAATGTATCCCGCCAGGCACGGTGGCTCATGCCTGTAATCCCAGCACTTTGGGAGGCCGAGGCAGGTGGATCACGAGGTCAAGAGATCGAGACCATCCTGGTCAACATGGTGAAACCCCGTCTTTACTAAAAATACAAAAAGTTAGCTGGGCATGGTGACGCGTGCCTGTAATCCCAGCTACTCGGGAGGCTGAGGCAGGAGAATTGCCTGAACACAGGAGGCGGAGGTTGTGGTGAGCCGAGATCACACCATTGCACTCCAGCCTTGGTAACAAGAGCAAAACTCCATCTCAAAAAAAAGAAAAAAAAACGTATCCCAAAGGCATAGTTAAGAAGATGAATAGGCAGGCGGAAGGCTTCACAGTACTATCTCCGACAAAAGCCTGAGTCAGGACCAAAAAGACAAAGGACCCAATTAAGAAGGGGGCAGATGACGCCAGCCAACTTCACAAAAGGATGTACTTACATAGCCAGTCAGCACATGAGATGTGGACCAGCATGAGTCAGCCAGGGAGGAGCACATGAAACCAGGGAGACAGGACTGGACAGGGATCACCCGCCCCTGAAAACCGGGACAGGCTGTAGGGAGAGTGGGCAGGGCCCAGCGTTGGGGCTCTCAGCAGCTTACTGTAAAATTAAGTATATACCTTCTCCCTGACGCAGCTGTCCTGTTCCTAGATGTGAACTCCTCTATAAAGTCAGCATTTGACCAGAAACACTTTGATTCATAATTGTCGAAAATGGAAAAATCAAATGCCTCTTAGCAGGAGAAATGAATTGACAAATGATGGTAGCAGCCTGTCGTGATAGTATTCATCGGTCAAAGAAACAAACGGTCACCCAGCCTCGTGGAGGAACCTCAGGCATGCTTTGCTGAGCAAAAGCAGCCCGCCACAGGCCAGGCATGGTGGTTAGCACCTGTAATGCAGCGCTTTGGGAGGCCAAGGCGGGAAGACTGAGCCTGAGACTCCCAGGCCTTTTGGGGGAGGGGGGGGGCGGGTGCAGAGACCCCCATCTCTACTAAAAAAAAATTTTAGATTAGCCGAATGTGGTGGTGTCTGCCTGTCATCCCAGCTACTCAGGAGGCTGAGGCGAGAGGATTGTTTTACCCTGGGAGGTCAAGGCTACTGTGAGCAGGGCTTGTGCCCCTGCAGTCCAGCTTGGACAACAGGGAAACTGTCCTAGAAAACCAGGAAGCCAAACCAACAAACAAATACACAGTGTGGGGCTCGTTCACATACAGCTTTAGGCGGCACACCAGAAATCAGTGGGGCCTGCTGAGGGTGGAGAAGGGGTGCAGACGAACTTGAATGGCATTGAGCGCCTTTCTGGAATGAAGAGACGCTCCTGCGTGGATAGGGCCAGGCGTCAGGGTGTGCGCACTTGCCACGCTCAGCGAAAGCACTGAAGACCGCCTTTCACCAGATGGACAGTGGCACCTCGGTTCCTGAAAAAATGAATGAGTTGCTCTGTTTCTTCAGCAAGGGCTTAGGTCAGATGGTAGCAGAAGTGAACCAGTTTAAAGTTAAGGATTAGTCACCTGCCTTTTATTCGTTATGCAGCCCATAATAAGCGCAGCTGAATTTGGGGAGTAAGTCATTTTGGACACACGTCACATGCTGGTATACATTTTATTTACTTGCTCCTTCCTTTGAAATCCTAGCATATGTTTATAGACAAAAATTTTACAAGACATTTTGCAGTTTAGGAAAATCAGTCTCTCGTGCAGGTTCCACATCTGTGTATTGAACAGTAAGAACGGCGCCTCCGTTTATAACACTGTCCTCACTGGGCACATCATGCAGGCTTCCAGAAGATGCCAGGTCATCTGCCAGGGCCCAGCTCACCAGGGACAGCTTCTCCGGCAGCTGGATTTAGGCTGCCAGTGAGCACCGCCTCTGGCAGGTCCCTCCTTGTTTAAGTGGAGCTGGGCAAGAGCACCCCAGGCCTGGCACTGCTACTTTAGGTCAGTTCATTTGCACCAACACAGTCTGCTCATGCCCAGAACAGCACGAGGGAGCCCGGACAGAAGTGCCCAGCCCCACTCTGCATATCGGGGCTGTCCCTACAGGGCATACCATAGCCCCTGGCACCCACACCTTTGTCTCAGCTCTGCAGAACAAGGCACTAGTGAGGTCCTAGAGATGGGCAGAGCACCCAGCCCCTCCATGGGGTCTGCACCCTGCACTGTGAGCACAGCCCAGCCATTAAGCAAGGATGTTTCAGATCTCGGGGAGGGTGCAAAAGAAATGCATGAAGTCGGGAGGCCCTGATGAGGGGCAGGGCTTGGGGTAAGTGGGCATGTGCACAGGCCCTGGGGGTCTCCTGGAAGACAGAGGCGGCCAGGCTGGCAAGGGGCTTTGTGGCACGCAGAATCGTAAGCCAGGCCAGACACTTGCAAGCTGTGCAGATAGAACCCCAGGAGAGAGTCAGACACCGGCCAGGAGCCACAGTTCCCCCTTCAGGCTGGCACACTGGGCAGTTCGGGCCCACCTGGATGGTGAGGCTAAAGGAGGGAAGGAAGGAGACAGCAGACCAGAGAAACGAATGATGCGAATGACCCGTGCAGGACTCTCCGAGAACGCTGTACTCAGGGCTGGAAGCACAGGTTGCAGTGTCTGTTGCAGATGAATTCTGCAAGATGATGCCAGGTAGGGCACCTCAGGGCCTGGAGGGCCTCCCTGCCTTTACCAAGTACATGTTCACTCTCCTTGCGTTTTTAGGGGAGTGGCCAAGAGGCGCACGCGGCTGGGTTGTGGAATGGAGCTAGACAGGGCGGAACCCGTCCAGGCCGGAGAGGAGGATGGTCTGAGGGCGGGCGCAGGCCAGAGGGTCTGGGAAGCATTTCTGGTGTGGGATTGTCAGTGTGGTGATGCAGATTCTGTGGGAGGCAAGCGGCCAGAGGGCAGAGCAGAGCTGCCGCCCACAGAGCAGGCTCCACTGCCCGGAGGCTGAGCGGCATCACCAAGCCGCGGACAACTGGCAGGTCAGAAAGAAGCGGTACTGGAACCAGCACCATCTAGTCCCAGCCGTCGGGGAGGCTGAGGCAGGAGGTTGCTTGAGGCCAGAAGGTGAAGGCTGCAGTGAGCTGTGACGCACCACTGCCCTCCAGCCTGGGCAGCAGAGTGAGGCCCTGCCTTTTTTAGGAAAAGGAATGCTGGACTTGGATGTATTACTACTCTCATAATTTCCGCATCTTCTTGGAAATGTTTATTGATATAACATAAGTGGCAAAGCACTGTGAACTGCCCGTGGTTACTTATCTTAGGTGTTTTAAAGGCAAATAGAGTGCTGCTTGTATTTTAAATACCACAGCTGTTTTACTTGAGGTCCTAACCTGGGGCGAAACTGCTTCCAGGAAGACCAGGCGTCTTCGGTGTCTTGGGTGGCTTTTGTTAAACCCATGGGTTGATTTGCTGCGCCCGTCACTTAGTTACATGAAATAAGTCGCTTTCAGAGGAATGAGTGTGTGGAGTGGCTCCGTCCCGAACTGTGCCTTGACCACCTCTTACCCAAAGACTGGCTCAGAGCCGAGCTTCTCCCTTTGTGCCCTGTGCCTTTAAACCCAAGGCCCGTGTCTCACAGAAGCGCTCTCCTTTCAGAAGTCCCCACGAGAAGAAGAAGAAGAGGCGGTCGAGGTCGCGGACCAAGTCGAAGGCCAGGTCTCAGTCGGCGTCACCCAGCAAGCAGGCAGTTCCCCGGCCCGCAGCCCCCTCGGCTCACTCGGCCAGCGTCTCACCTGTGGAGAGTCGGGGCTCCAGCCAGGAGCGCTCCAGGTAACCCCAGACCCCAAGCAGCTCTCTGGGAAAGGGCAAGAGGCGGCGGCCACACTCTTTCTTCCTCCCGGAGTTCTTGCCTGTGTCCTGGGGGGCACCAGCTACGTAGCCAAACCTCACCCCTCCAGCAAGGAAGTTGCATCGGATATGGCTTCTCAGCATCAAAGCGTGCTCAGAGGATGGGTCCTGTGTTAGAGAGACCCACCTGCAGAGCCCAGGACTCAGGCCTGCACGGGCCTGATGCTCACCAGCACGGGTGGGACAGGGGCCCCAGCTGCAGACCCCCGATGTGGTCATGAGGGACTGAGTGGACCTGCCACACTGGGCTCTGCAGTGACCACTAGACCCAGAGCTCTGTCAGCAGGTCGTCAGGCTGCAGTGGCCGGGGCGGGCCTCTCACCCGGGCAGCAGCACAGACACAGGTGTCCCAGTCCCGGGCTAGGTGATAATGACTTGAAGTCAGACGCCCTCCACTGCCCAGGCACCCACACTCGAGGGATCAGAGAGGGTGGCATCTGAGAACAGCTGCTCCCTTTAAACTGATTGCCTCTGTGAATGTGAATCAGGGAGTGATGGCGCGACTGTTCCTCTGATGTGGCAGAGGCCTCAGCTCATTTGAGGTGGGTCAGCATGTCCAAGAGGTGGTACCTTTAGTGTCAGTCGGGCTGCGTGCTGTGGCTCACGCCTGTAATCCCGCACTGTGGGAGGCCAAGGCAGGAGTTGGAGACCAGGCTGGGCAATATGGCAGGACCCTGTCTCTACTCAGAATAGGTGGTGTGCATCCGTAATCTAAGCTACTGGAGAGGCTAAGGCGAGAGGATGGCTTGAGCCCAGGAACTGGAGGCTGTAGTGAGCCATGGCGGCACCACTGCACGTCAGCCTGCATGACAGAGACCCTGTCTCTGAGACTAGAGTAATAATAAAATGTACATCCGTGCAGGAGGCCCTGAGCACGGGTCGGGGGGGTGTTGGTGCACCACACGGACGCCTCATTCCCGTCTCGCAGTTCTAGAGTGGGGTTCAGAGGTGTGCGTGCTGCTCGCTGGCCTGGCTCAGCGTCTTCAAGCGGTCGTAAGCTCTGCTCTCTCTCCGTTAGGGGAGTCTCTCAGGAGAAAGAAGCCCAAATCTCTTCAGCAATCGTCTCTTCCGTGCAGAGCAAAATCACTCAGGTTAGTGGACAGGCCCTCCCACTCCCAGCCTTTCATCAAGGGACCTCATTTCTCTTCTGCTAATTTTCATTCCCTGTCCCTCCTGTCATCGACACCGGCACGGGACAGGGATCTCGGGCAAAATGCCACAGGCCCTGGGCCAGGCAGAGGGCAAAGCCGTGTGGCCTGCACCATGCACGGCCAGGCTCCTCCGTCGCCCCCGAGGTGCAAGAAGCACTGGCCGCCAGGTGTGGTGGCTCACGCCTGTACTCCCAACACGTTGAGAGGCCAAGGCAGGCGGATCACCTGAGTTCAGGAGTTCGAGACCAGCCTGACCAACATAGTGAAACCCCATCTCTACTAAAAATACAAACTTAGCTGGGCATGGTGGCACGTGCCTGTAGTCCCAGCTACTTGGGAGGCTGAGGCAGGAGAATCGCTTGAACCCCGGAGGTGGAAGTTGCAGTGAGCCGAGATCACACCACTGCACTCCAGCCTGGGCAACAAGAGCAAGACTCCGTCTCAAAAAAAAACAATGACTCTGGTCTTTACCGCCAGCTCATTCATAAATTTCTTCACCACGTGGTTGTCTGGCCAAGTCTTCATGGGTTCTCCTCTGTGTCTCGCCCTGCACAGGACCTCATGGCCAAAGTCAGAGCGATGCTCGCAGCTTCCAAAAACCTGCAAACCAGCGCCTCCTGAGACGGGGCCGGGGAGGCAGAGCCGGGAGGCTGCGTGGGCTTCTGGGCAGGCTCACGCAAGCGCTGGCCACACCATCCACCTGGCCGCCTCCGTGGACCCTTGGTGGGTTTTGTAAATTGATTTTTGATGATATTTTCAGTTTTAAGATTTCTGACCAGCAGTCTCTTACCTGTATATTTGTAAATATATCATGTTTCTGTGAAAATGTATTATGAAATAAAATGGGAGGAAAACACCTTTTCTAGCTAGACCCCGGTGTGGTTTCTTCCTTTCCGTCGTCGGCTTCTGGGTCTGTTTGACAGTCTGTGGTCTGATACATGTGTGTGGCCATGGAGGGACGGGTGGGCAGCACTGGGTCCCCCGTCCTCTGCCCCGCACCCTCCTCCCACAGCAGCCCCTGCACTCACCTTCCCTCTCCGCGTGCCTCCCGCAGTCACCGCACCCATCCCAGGCCGCCAGCTCCCCAAGGGTGTGTTCCCACCGGCACCCAGGCGGCAACTCTGCCTCCAGTGTCACCACACCGAGCTCCACATGCTGCCTTGAGCGCCGGCCGCCGACTCCTCTCACCTTTCCTGACGCCAGGTGCCCTGGACTCCATTGCGGGGAAGGTTCAGCCAGCTTGAGTTGGGGTTCATAAGGTCCTTACACCAGAAACAAGGACTTGCCACTTGTGTGCCATCAGCAGATCACAGTGACACTTCTGTCCCCACAGGAGGGAAGCTCTCTGGCCTTCACTTAAACCTCTGCTGTGCCGAGGCCAAGTTCTTCCATTCTCAGTTCTGCCAATTTATCAAAACCCGGAAATGGAATTACGTTTTCTCCTCCTTATGGCTCTTGGAGTCCAGACACTGCCTGCCTACCAAGGCCAGTGTGGGTGGGGCAGGTGGCTGGGTACGGCCAGGCACGCAGAGAGGCACAGGCCCCGCAGCTGCCCACAGCCACTCAGAAATGCCACAGGCCCTGGATGAGGCAGAGGGCAAAGCCGTATGACCTGCACCCTGCACAGCCAACCTCCGGCCCACCACCACGTGTACCTGATACACATGGTTCCTCCCGCTGCCGCACACTGCGGTTCAGCTCGGGCTCCCCAGTGGCTGCTCCGGGTCGCAGGTGGCCTTCGCTGCCCAGGCCATGCTGTGGTGACCATCCTCAGGCAGGTGTGAGCGTCCTCGGGCAGGTGTGACCGTCCTCGGGCAGGTGTGAGCGTCCTCGGGCAGGTGTGAGCGTCCTCGGGCAGGTGTGAGCATCCTCGGGCAGGTGTGAGCGTCCTCGGGCAGGTGTGACCGTCCTCAGGCGGATACTGCCCACGTCCTCCTGGTGCAGCGTCTGCAGACATGTTTATTCTGCTAAATCAGCAGGATGGAA
This sequence comes from Callimico goeldii, assembly GCA_963573925.1. NCBI lineage: Eukaryota > Metazoa > Chordata > Mammalia > Primates > Cebidae > Callimico > Callimico goeldii. The sequence continues at coordinate 60,855 of CAUYOR010139631.1, forward strand.
AGGCCTTGCTGCTGATGGCGTTTCTGGAGTGATGCAGCTTCTGTTTCCAGATGCTCTGTGAGCTCATCACGTCCGTGCCTATTTATTGCTTTGGAGCTCTTTTTCGGTCATAACCACTCTCTACATACTAAAGGACTTGGCTTTCTGGTATTATTTTGTAAATGTTTGTCCCAATGCGTCATCTCTGTTTGGGTTTTTTTTAGTTTTTGTTTTTTTTTTACATAGAAAAATTTTTGTATGTAGTCCTTTTTTTTTTTTTTTTTTTGGCCAAAAGCCTCCATCATCTGGTCCTCCTCCATCCCGGTATTAACCAGGCCCAACCCTGCTTACCTTCCACAGTTAGACACAACTGGGCGTGTTCAGGTGTGGCTCTTCGTGGCTTCTGGGCACTGTTCTGAGGCGGGCTCTGCGTGTGCACAGGCGGCCTCGCTTTGCCCCGCGCCTGTGCCTCCGGCTTTACACACACCGTCCTCCTTCTGTTGGTCATTTCCACTGTAAAGGGCCGCGGATCAGGGGCCAGAAATCGGCTTCTTGATGCAGGGAGATGGTTCTGTGGGACCAAGCGTCGGCAGGACCGTGGTTTTACCCGTGCACCGTCAGGTGGATGCTTATGCTGGCAGCGAGGGCGACACGGATGTGGCGAGCGCCTGGAACGTGGGGAACACTGAGGGTCCACCCACGTCCTGATAGAGCAGTGTTTCTGCTTGGTGCAGTGGTGCTGGAAGGTTTGGGGCGCTTCCCTGGTAGATGGGAGCAGGCCTCGGTGCCTGGAGCTGGGAAGACTGCCCACCCGGCTTCCAACTGCTCCAGTTCCCAGAGCTGCCGTTCTTGATGGCCAGTGTCCCCAGAAATGAGTGCAGTGGTGTCACATTCCGCACAGACCCCCCAGCAAACTCAATGGCACGCGTGCACTCTAAATACTGGAACCAGGCATGGCGCACACCCTTGAAGTCCCAGCTAGTTGAGAGACTGAGGTGGGAGGATCACTTCCGCCCAGCAGGTCAAGGCTGCAGTGAGCTATGATCATGCCACTGTACTGCAGTTTGGGTGACAGAGGGGGACCCCATCTTTAGAAACAAAATACTGGGTAAGACACAGTGATTTGAACCCAGCATCTTGAGAGGCCAAGGCAGGAGGATCACTTGAGGCCAGCAGCTCAAGACAAGCCTGGGCAACAGAGCAAGACTCCATCTCTACAAAAATTAGCCAGGCCCGTGGTGGCATCTGTAGTCCCAGTCACTCGGGTGGCTGAGGTGGGAGGATAGCTTCAGCCCAGGAGGTCGAGGCTGCAGTGAGCCACGAACAGGCCACTGCACTCCAGCCTGGACAACAAAGCGAGACCCTGTCTCAAAAAAAGAACCTGTCAAATGTACTTTGCATGGTGTACATAAGACACATTACCGTGTATATGACCCAGCAGTAATTCCTTACCACAGGCCAGGCACAGTGGCTCACACCTATAATCCCAGCACTTTGGAACGTTGAAGTGGGTAGATCACTTGAGGCCAGGAGTTCGAGACCAGCCTAGGCAACATAGTGAAACCCCATCTCTATCAAAAAATACAGAAATTAGCTGAGCATGGTGGTGCACACCTGTAATCCCAGCTATTCGGGAGGCTAAGGTGGGCTGATC
>CAUYOR010139632.1:0-23056 GCA_963573925.1 Callimico goeldii
CTACATAATCCATGTCTAGTCAGAAGACTAGGGTAATTTCAAATTACCTGTAAGTAAAAAAAGGGCAAGAACATGTGGGACTACATAATCCATGTCTAGTCAGAAGACTAGGGTAATTTCAAATTACCTGTAAGTAAAAAAGCGAACACCAAATCCTAGTGAACTACTATCAGTTCTGCTGTAAAATCTGGTTTAAAAACAAAAAATTTGGTGTTCAAATGTGATTGATATATTGGAGAACAATTTTAACATATTGAGAATTTTGCATTTCTTTATGAGCATTTTCATCTGCTGAGATACTAGGTGAATACAGAAAATTGCACTCAGCAGAACCAAGCCGGGAGGAAAACACACGCAGGCACATACACACTCCCACAAGCAAACCTCCCATCTTTTCCAAGGTAAAGTGCCATATTTACTGGGTATTACGTACTTCTAAAGATTTAACGTGGGTAAAATGGTACTACAGTTTTTACTAGGTTTCCGTATTTTTTAATGTGTTATTGATGTTCTGAGTATTGTGACTTGTTTGACTTGTGTCCCCTAAAATTCATTAAGTCCTAACCCCCCAAAACCGTAATCTGAGGTTTGACTATGTTTGGAAATAAGGCCCTTAAAGACATAATTAAAGTCAAGTGAGATGATATAGGTAGGCCTAATCCAGAATGACTGGCATTCTTGAAAGAAAGGACACCAGGACACAGACCCACAGAGAGGAAAGACCATGTGAAGACACAAGAAGACGGCATCTACGAGCCAAGGAGAGAGGTCTCAGAAGAAACCAACCATGCCGACACCGTGGTCTCAGACTTCCAGCCTCCAGAGCTGTGAGAAGGTAAGTTTCTGTTGTCTAAGCCACCCAGTCAATGCTACTTGGTTATGGTAGCCCTACAAACTAATACATCCCCCAAACCTCATTTGTTCCCATCAGCGCTGTGGTTTTTATTGTGCGATGTTGCATAGCACAATGATTTTCAAGAATGCATATGCTGCATTATAACAGAACTGACTGTGTATCTCAAGTTTCTGCTATAAGCCCTAACAGGAAGAAGAGTATACACAGAAAAATGGGAGGCAAGAAATAAGGGAGTGTTAGATGTGGTCCTAAGACTGACCTAAAATCACCACCTAGAAGACAAAGTCCATCTAAATGTGAAAATACTAAAGGGGGAAATTCAGAACACAGTGGAAAAAAAAAAAACTTGAAAACTGAGTGACACAGAAGTCCCTTCCCCTTCCCATTTCTGTAAAGCATCCAGTAAAGCAACCACTAGAGGACACTGTCAGAAACCTGACAGACATCCTTAAAAAGGAGGCTAAAGCTAGTATCGGAAGGAATGGAACCAAGAAACATCATCATGTGCCCGCTGACACGGTATGCTGAGAAGGACACAAAATTACGTCTTCTACCAAAAGCATAATCTGGAGCTAATGTTTAAATATCAGACAAACGCAAATTGAGGAACCAAATAAACATTTTCAAAAATGTCAAATTTATAAAAGGCAAAGAAACACTGAGAAAATCATCCAGATTAAAGGGGAACAAAAAGATGTTATCACAACCACATAAAACAGGTGAGCCTGAATTGGATGTGGACCAGGGGAAAGAAGGTCCTATAAAGGACAGCAGGTGACAATCTTGGCCAATTTGAATAAATATATAGATCATTATAGTGTGATCATGTAAGTGTCATTGTTTTGGGGTGAAGGGTATCATACCTGCAATTTACTGTAACACAGTTCAGAATGAAAATTAATGAGTATAATACAAGATATGTATATGTGCGTATAAAGTGCGAGAAGGAAAGAGAGCGAGAGAGAGAATGACAATGTCAACATGGTAAAATATTAACATTTGAGGAATCTGGGTAAAAGGTAAATGAGAATTCTTTGTACTCTTTTTGCAACTATTCTGTAAGTAGGAAATTATTTCCAAATAAGAAAAAAGAGCAAAAGATAAATCGTACTTAGCTTTCCAATGTGTACTTTCTGATCAAGTCCTTAATTCATTCACTGAGAACAGTGAGGCCACTGCAGAGTAGATGGGAGAATAAATAAAGATCAAAGGTGCCAGGTACCGTGGCTCACACCTGTAATCCCAACAATTTGGGAGGCTGAGACAGGCAGATCACCTGTGTCCAGGAGTTCGAGAACAGCCTGGCCAACATGGCAAGACCCCGTCTCTACTAAAAACACAAAAAGTAGCTGGGCGTGGTGATGCGGGCCTGTAATCCCAGCTACTTGGGAAGCTGAGGCAGGAGAATCACTTGAACCCAGGAGGCAGAGGCTGCAGTCGAGATCACACAACTGCACTCCAGCCTGGGCGACAAAGTAGGACTTTGACTCAAAAAAAAAACAAAAAGAGGGAGAGAGAACGAAGGGTCAGGCATGCTGGCTCACCGGAGGTGAGGAGTTTGAAACCAGCCTGGCCAAGATGGAAAACCCCGTCCCTACTAAAAATACAAAAATTAGCTAGGCATGGTTGTGGGTGCCTGTAATCCCACCTACTCAGGAGGCTAGAGAATAACTTGAACCTGGGAGGTAGAGGTTGCAGTGAGCCAAGATCATGCCACTGTACTCCAGCCGGGGTAGCAGAACATGACTCTGTCTCAAAAAAAAACAAAACAAAACAAAACATAGAATACAACAGAATTGGAAAATCACATCATCACATCATCTTAAAAATCTCAATTCGGAAACTTTTAAAATATTATAAACTTGTAAAGTAAGCAGGCTCCATAATAAAGATTGAAAAATCCTAGGCCAGGTGCAGTGGCTCACGGTTGTAATCCCAGCACTTTGGGAGGCCAAGGTGGGCGGGTCACAAGGTCAAGACTTCAAGACCAGCCTGGCCAACATGATGAAACCCGGTCTCTACTAAAAATACAAAAATTAGCCAGGCATGGTGGCTCACACCTGTAGTCCCAGCTACTCAGGAGGCTGAGGCGAGAGAATCACTTGAACCCGGGAGGCGAAGGTTGCGGTGAGCCAAGATCACACCACTGCACTCCAGCCTGGGCGACAGAGCGAGACTCTATCTCGAAAAAAAAAAAAATTTTTTGTTTTAATTAAAAAAAAATCCGAATTTAAACCACCAACTTTGACAGATAGAACTGGAAAAAGGTACTACAGCTTCTCCTTATAGGATGTCTTGGCTCAATGACTCTGAGTAGATTCTCTATTAGCATAAGGCACTCACATACAGAAAAGGACTAAGTGAAAAGTCAGCATTACTGTATATGATATTTTCTTAAAGTGTATCTATGACTTTAAAGTATATGTAGTACAACCAACTGCTAACAGGGAGAGTAACAATAGAGTGGCTCTTAACATAATCTCATTCCAATATCAGCACTCTACACAGGCGCCATTATCACCCCTATACCCTTAAGAGTATTGTCCAAATCCATCTCCTCCCACCAGCCACTCTGCCTTTCAACCTCTCCAGCATTCCAACCACTCTTCCAGATTCTTCCTAAGAAACCTCTAGGTCCTGGGTTCATCACTCCTTTAGCAAAACCCTTCAAAAGATATTTATAACATAAAGAATCAGGTTCGAGTTTCTTACTCTCAATATCCAAGGCCTCCTATCATCTAGTCTTTAGCTTCTTTTCCAAACTTCTTCTCTCATCTCCCTTCTGCCAACACCAGCCACCACGTCTATCCTGACCCCTAGCACTTTGCCTGCCAATCCTCAAAGCCAAATGTGAGGCCAGCCGACTGCAGGAAGACTGTACTCACCAGCTCAACTCTGTCTCTCTCTCTCTCTGCTTAGAAGATGAAGTCATTAGAACTTGCTGCAAATAAATAAACAGTATGATAGCGCTACCAAGTTCTACTTTTCTAACTTTAGAATGTCATTCAGGTTTGAATGTCAATTATCTAACTTGTGCCCACAATGTCCCTCCTTCCTCTCATTGTTTTTATTGCTCCTGCTTTGCAGGTGCACTAGCACATGCTTATTCTATAATACAACGGGACAGAGCAGCTGCAAGAGCAAGGCGGTGTCAAAGGAATTAGTGCTTAAAGAAGCATGAAAGCAAAAACAGCACTGAAGGATTGATATCTGCGGCCTGAGGGAGGGGTCAGAGTCCAGGTTAGGCAGCAGAGCAGTTCTGAGCCCAACCCACAGGTGGGCATTGTGTCTGCAGCACACCGTCATTGGCTATACAATGTATCTACTATCCTTCGAGGCTCCACAACTGCAGGTAGGGGAATGTGGGAGATAGCTGCAAGAAGGCTAAAGGTTAGCAAATAAGGCCACCATAGACAGAAGAGTGAGTGTCATCCTAATCCAGTTCAAATTATTAAAAATTATAATTAGATAAATCCAAATTTGTGAAATGCTGCCACACTTTCAGACACAGAGGTAGATTCTCTATGCAAGATGTAACCATTTGGTTATAGAAATGGAGATCCTGCTGGTGAACGCAGAAATCCGACACGGGAAATCACAAGGCTGTGCCTGACCCTTCCCTCCTCATTCAGGACAAGGGCTTCAGGGTTATTCCAAGATACTCCCTGGGGACCTTCAGGAATGGCACATAACCCAAATACAGTTTTTACAATTCAAGGTGATCACAGCAACACATTTTGAGCAGGTATCATTGGATCCTCAAGTAAGCCTTTGAGTAAGGTCTTTCTATGACGCCTACTGCACAGATAAGGAAACTGAGGCCCAGAAAGATTAAATAACTTGACCAAAATCACATAGCCATTGAAAGGCAGAGCCAGGATTCAAATGCAAGCAGTCTGTCTCTGAAGTACATAATGAACTCAGCTACTACAAAAATACAAATGTACTTAAAAAGATCAAATAAGTTATGCATTCTAAAAATTAACACAGAAGTATAATATCTTAATTGCAGATTTTTTTTAACACAGTCTAATTTAAAAGGAACTAAACAACGAACTGGATTTGTTCTTTGTTTCTTTTTAAAGCTAGCAATTCATTGTTAAAAGTGCAAGTCTGCTAATCATAACTATTTGGGCCAGGCACAGTGGCTCACACCTATAATCCCATCACTTTGGGAGACCGAGGTGGGCAACCACTTTTGCTCCAGAGTTCAAGATGAGCCTGAGGAACACGGTGAAACCCCCAACTATACAACAAATACAACAACAGCTGAACATGATGGTGCACACCTGTGGTCCCAGTTACTCAGGAGCCTGAGAGCGGAAGATGAGCCTAGCTAGGAGAGCAAGGCTGCAGTGAGCCATGATCACACCACTGCACTCCAACCTTGGTGACAAAGAAAAACCATGTCTTACCCCTCCCCAAAAAAAGACTATTTCTAGGGCAATAATAATTACTAAAAACTGAAATTTCAATTATTAGTCAAAATAAAACATTAGTATGGTATATTTTTCTTTAATAACAATATTTTCTAAATGGCACACATTTTAAATGTTAAGCTATTTTAGTTATACACGTGAATTAAAGTGTCTTTTCAAACCAAAATGAAGTAAACACAAATTAAATAGTTAGACCATTTCAGCCAGATTACCAAACATATCTGGTATGTGACATAGTCTTCACATTTCCTTACCTGAGAGGCAATGAGAAGGGGCAATGAAGCAAAGAGGACCAAGTCCAGGCTTTGAAGCCCTGATTGAATCTCCTGCTCTGTAATCTCAGATAAGGTATTTAACCTCTCTGAGCTTTGGTTCACGCACTTACTAAATGGGCATAAATAATATTAACAGCCTAAAAGTCCTAAAAATAAAAACATGTAAGACCATGTGCAGTGGCTCACACCTGTAATCCCAGCACTTTGGAAGGTCAAGGGAGGAGGATAGCTTGAGGGCAGGAGTTCAAGACAAGCTTAGGCAACATAAAGCAACTCTGTCTCTACAGTGTATATATATATACATACATACACATTTTTAATTAACTGGGCATGGTGTGATATACCTATAACCCCAGCAACTACAGACGCTGAGGCAGGAGGATCACTTAAGCCCAGGGATTCAAGGCTACAGTGAGCTGTGTTCACACCACTGCATTCCAGTCTAGCTGACAGAGCAAGACTCCAACTCTTTTTTTTGTTTGTTTGTTTGTTTGTTTTTTTGAGATGGAAACTCTCTCTGTCACCTAGGCTGGAGTGCACTGGCATGATTTTGGCTCACTGCAACCTCCGCCTCCCGGGTTCAAGTGATTCTCCTGCCTCAGCCTCAGGAGTGAGTAGCTGGGATTACCGGCGTTTGCCACCACGCCTGGCTAATTTTTTGTATTTTTAGTAGAGATAGGGTTTCACCATGTTGACTAGGCTGGTCTCGAACTCCTGATTTCAGGTGACCTGCCGCCTTAGGCTTCCAAAGTGCTGGGATAACAGGTGTGAACCACTGCGCCCAGCCAAGACCCCAATCCTTGAAAACAAAACTGTATATGCGCGGGTGTCTGTGTTTTTAATTTTAATTTTTATTTTTTTTAAGAGGCAAGGTCTTATACTGTTGCCCAGGCTGGAGTGCAGTGACATGATCTCAGCTCACTGCACCCTCCAGGTCCTGGGTTCAAGTGATCCTCCCACCTCTACCTCCCAAGTAGTTGGAAGTACAGGCACAAGCCACCATACCAAGCTAATTTTTTTAATTTTTTGTAGAGACAGAGTCTCACTATGTTACTCAGGCTGGTCATGATCCCCCTGGCCTCCCAAAGGGCTCGGGTGACAGGCATGAGCCACCATGCTGGGTTACATAGAACACCAGACCCAAAGGAATAACTTAATAAATATTAAATTCTTTTTTTCTTATGAGAAAAAAGGACAGATACATTGTCTCTGTGCATCTGTAAGTCCACACTACACTGATACTTTCCAGAGTCCAAGAGACAAGCCATGTTTCTGCATACCCATTTTCAGTTATGAAACTCTGAGGCTAACAATTGGATTAATAAATCCCAATTCTAGATTGCAATGTATTTGGAGGCTTATATGAAGTGTTTACTTCAAAATATAGTTTTTGAAACTGTTTTGTTTTTAAAATCTTTTTTAAATAAAACAAACCTAATACTATATAATGACATCAATGTACAATGTAAAACTCTGATTTTGAGATTAAAATTGATGAACTTGGCCTCTGTGATGACCTTGAACTCTGTTTAAGATGGAAATCTAACTCTGACTTTGATTTTGAGATTATAATTAGTGAACTTGGCCTCTGTGGTGACCTTGAACACTCTGTAAGATGGAAATCTCTTCACCTAAACTACTGACAGCAAGCAATAGAACCAGATGATATTTCATAGTTTCATACAGCAAAATGAGGTTTTAAGTCTGTCAACAAACAGGAAAAGATCCAAAAACATGGGCCGCTTAAATGGGAAGGCACAGAGTCCATTCTTCTGAAGTTCTCAATGGCAGCAACAGGCTTGCAGGCCAGGACCTCTCACTCTCTGTCCAACCCAAGAACCAAGACACTGTCACTGGACCTATGCCTATAAAATGGCCCTTTCTAGGTATACTCAGTTTCTCATCCTCAAAGAAATCCCAGGAGAATCCCATAGCTAGTAAACCCTAGCACCCCGAAGCCCCCCAGGTACCCTCTACTACTAGGTAACAAAGAAGCAGATGAAGAGAAACCCCAGTTTATAGAAATGTTTGAGCTAACAAATGAAAAAGAAATGACTGAATGAGGTCATTGTTCTGCAACCTCATATTAATTCACGGATCTAGACAGTAGATACCAATGGCTGCTAACATCTCAGACACTGTGTGCTTTCAAAATGTTCATATACTTATATTCTGAATGTATGCAAATCTCTAGATCCATCATCAATTTACAAGAAATATGGACCTGCACAAAGGGGATACTATCAGAAAAAAAAAAAAAAGAGAGAAGATACGGATTTAATAAATTCTTAAAATATTTATTTATTTATTTATTTATTTTTATTTATTTATTTTTTTTGAGACAGAGTTTCGCTCTTGTTGCCCAGGCTGGTGATCTTGATGCCCAATGGCGTGATCTTGGCTCACTGCAACATCCGGCTCCAGGGTTTAATTGATTCTCCTGCCTCAGCCTCTGGAGTAGTTGGGATTACAGGCATTCACACCATGCCCAGCTAATTTTCTATTTTTAGCAGAGACAGGATTTCTCTACATTGGTCAGGCTGGTCTCGAACTCCCGACATCCCGTGATCTGCCTGCCTTGGCCTCCCAAAGTGCTGGGATTACAGGCATGAGCCACCACGCCCAGCCAATTTATTTTTCAAAAGAAATAACCTACAGTGTTTGTAGTTTTGTTACCCAAGCATGTACCCCTAAAGAAAAGCAAGGAAATGATTACCATAAAGGTCAGGATACTTACTTTTATGAGAAGGGTACTGTAAAAGACTTCTTGGGTGGCTGGCAAACTTTTAGTATTCTGGTTGATGTTAGGAGGGTATTCTCTTTGTGACAATTCATTAAAGCTGTACTACTTTGTCTTCTGTGGATTTCTGTATGTTTCCTTTTTTACCATAAAAAAGACTTAAATAAGACAAATGAGATTCTAAAGGTAATTCCAGATTATCCACTAAGCTGACTACGTATGTACTAGGCTATGACATACTATGTACATACTATGACTACATATGTACTCTGAGTATCAGTAAATAAGCCCTTCCCTACTAACACTACTCCAATTAAAAAAAAAGTTTGGGGTTTGATACTTAAAAAAAAGAAAGATATTTTAACAAAATACCATAAACTTGGGGAAAGATTTTAAAACTTCAATCAACTTTCTAGAAAAGGAATTAAAGAGGTCATATGAGAAAACACAACAGAACTCTGTGGAGTCCCTTACATTCCTTTACTATTCAGTACTCTTTATTTTGAGTTATACTGAAGGGATGCACAATAATCTTAACAATGCCCGGAGCTTTTATTATTTGTAGAGAAAGGGTCTCCCTCTCTGGCCCAGGCTGGTCTCAAAATTCTGGGCTAAAGCAATCCTCATGCTTCTGGATTACAGGCATGAGCTACCATGCCCAGCCGGGTCCATTCTTAATTGTTCATCTATACTAAATGCTTTTTCTAACTCATTCGGGACACCCTGGCACAGGAAAGAAGCAGCTTCTTCTAGAAATTCCTAGTTGAATAAGAACGTCCTTGCTGCAAGGAGCTCAAATTTGGGAATAGAAGTTGCACAGGAACATAAATCATTACCTCATGAGCTGAGAGCTACAGCAAAGATACATAGAAAGAAGCAAAGATCTTAGATGATTTTCTGAAATTCTGAGCCTATTTATGTCATTTATATAGTGCCACCTTTGAAGAGGAGGAAAGTCATTTCTGATTTAAGTGGAGAAATGGGGAAGGCAGCGGTGAACACACTCACAGAGTTCAGTAAACATTAAGCTAGCTTAACAAGAAAATCAGAGATGTATCTCAATGTTCTTTACACAATGGGGAGGAGGACATGCAAGCAGTAGGATAACCTTAAATACATTAAATTAAAATCAAAGATTCACATCTAATTTAAATAAGGTTAAACAGGCTTCCTAGACAAAGTTTATTAAAATTCAATATTCATCAGCAATGATACAAATAAGGGATAATATCATCAACAGTTGAAACCTTGGATACCTTTTTCAGCAGTATTTTTCAATAGTACTTTATATCAAAAAAAAAAAAAAAAAAACAAGTTTTGCCACGTCAGGTATTTTTATGTAAAGGGGAAAACGTGTGTCCCTAAAGTACTGTAAGAGAGCCACAATCTTACACACTACATGCATCTTTTGCACTCAGGAGGTAAACCAGAGTTAAAGGGTGGTTTCAGTAAGATCATTTAACAGCAGAGCTGTAATTTCACATAGTTCTAAAATTTCTTATCACCTGCTTTTTTTAACTACTCAAAACAAAAAGATTATTCAGTACGATCACTCTAAGTATTTATTTTATAAAGGCTGTTCTCATTCATTTTGAACAATGAAACAGAACGAAGTATGTTAGCATGTGCAAATATATACTTACCAGAGAAAAACATGTTTTACCTTATTGTTCTTATATCTCCCTTGACACGCTTTTATGTTTCGTCCTTATGACATTTCAAAACACAGAACTTAAATAACGCGGACAATCCTTCGTTTTAACATCACTCAAAATCTCTCATAAAAAAAAAATTAAAACTAAAATCCTAAATGAAAAAGGCCAGAAAGTTACGCAACATTTCAGCTTGATCCTAAGCTTTCAAAATTTCATTATTTTTCAATATTCTCTTTTATGATATTTTTAAGCAAAAAGTTGAAGGGGTTTTACAGTTATTTGGTATAACTGTCACGTTTTAGATCCTGGTGAATTTAGAAATCTACAATAACAGAGTGATCTGAGTGTTTCTCACTCACGACTGAAGGGAAGGCTCCCTCCACTGCCTAAATCTTCACCCTGTTGTGAAGCAACTTGTAAAATAATCTAAGAGTTACAATAAGGATTTGGCATTAACTTAAAAAACCAGTCATAGCACGGACTAACTATGTAGCTTTGGGCAAATTGCTTAGCTTCTCTGAGCCTCCACAGACTCATAGAAAACAGAGATAATATGACTTTTATGTTAGTGAGAAGTAAATGATGCTATACATACATATAAGCATCTCAATAGAACAAGAACTCAAAAGTTTCTATTTCCTTCTCATTTCAGAAATGTTGAGATTGGAGGAGTAAGCGAAGGTCGCCTGTGATACAGTGTAAACACAGAATTGTGGCCCCAGGACCAGCAGTACTGACATCACCTGTGAGCTTGTTGGAACTGCAAATTCATGGCTTTGGCCTCAGGTCAACCGAATAAATCCGAATTTCTGAGGATGAGTATAGGAAACTATTTTAATAAGCTTTCCTAGTGTTCCTTAAAAACATTAGAGTTGGAGAGGCACTGATCTAGAAAAACAAAATAGACATATGCAGTACCCTCCCATAATTAAGGATCCCATTTTCTGATCCTTGCTTACCTGTCTCCTTCCCTGTTGGTCACTCCGGATCCTTCAATTGCCCAGCTGTCCAGATTTAACTTTTGGCTTCCCTGGCTCATTTCTCACACCACAGCTGGTTTCTACCTTCCTGGCAGGGTCTTTTCCTGCTGACAACGTGGTCATTGTCAGATTCCCCAGCCCCAGCCCCACCCTATCATACAGACAACATCTAAAATGGCTTAGTGTCCACCCAGGCTGTACACTGCCCACATGAGCAGGCCAGTCTGTGCACACTCAATTCCTGTGATCCTTCCCCATTCTGTCCCAGAAAAGCAAGTTCCAACCATCACTCTGCAAACCCATGGTACCTAGGGCAAGAAAGAACTCTTCAAAACTCTGAATTCCATACATCTCATTGTCAAGGCTTTTCCAACAAGTCAATTAAGAAAGGTTTTAAAAAAACTAGCTGTTCTGTTTACCATAACTGAGTCCACCCCTTACCACCCTTAGCTAGAGAGAGAGCAACTGATCTTCAGGTCCTGGCAATCCATATTCCTCCTTCCTTTTATCCTCTGGAATAATGCCCTCTCAAAGTCCAGTTCTACTAACACCTAAATGAAAATGAAATCATGGTCCAACTTGTTGGGCTCCAAGAGGCTGGCTTCTACTAACACATGCTCACCAGTTCCATCAGAGTCCCACTCGGCATGAGCCCTCAGACCTGGAGGAAGAGAGGACTGGGACCACCATTCTGGCAATGAATTGTTCCAACTGCTTCCAAAAGATAAGTCACCTCAACTTCTCCAATGGTGGAGTCAGGGTAAGTAAAGCTGTTACTAAGACCTTCCTACTATCAATACGAGATATCTAACTAAGGAGTTTATTCTACATCTGGCATAATAAATCCTTCAAGTAGACACATTAATCATGCAAACTCCAAAACTTAGGGAACTGCATGTATCTCTGAAAAGTGAAATCAGAGTAACGCTCTCAAAGAAAGAAGAGATGAAGGCAGGCATGCCCCAAAACTACACAGGAAAACTAGGGTTACAGAAAAATATTTAATGATACATAAAAACACCAATCTGAGATTATCTTTTTAGTTAAGTTCAGATCAAACAATTGTTCTACTTCTCTGCTATTGGCTCCAGAAATATTCAATTAATTGGCAGTCTCACTACTGCTATGCAAGAGTACTTATATACTATTTCTAAGTCTGTCAGTTTTGCAAGGGGAAAATAGTTCTTCCTTATACATTTAACTTCCTGAAGAAGTTGCTCCGGCTGCCTAGCAGTCCTCTCTTTCTGAGGAAAAACTGCCCTGCCCTGCCCTCTCCCATGTGGCTATATTGGGACCACTATGCCCAATCCATTCCCTAGCAAGCTTGCTATATAAATTATGATTTCAGTTATATAAAACATGCATGCAGGTAAATTGAAATTATAAGATATTAAGCAATATATTGAGTTTAACTTTTCAAATTCTTCTTTAATACTGTTGTTCTAACATCTTTTCAGCAATAAAAGAAAAAATAATCCTTCTAAATATATTTTCAAATAGTTTGAAAATAAAAATTACCAGGAATTGTCTTTTTAAATGCCATTTATATTCACTTACTATGAGGTAGTTGTTATTCTAAATGTTTTACAAATGACACACGTTTAACCTCTTTAACAACCCTATGAGGGAAAGAGGCAAAGAAACTTGCCAGGGGCTGCAAAGTCAGTCACCTAGAGTGCCAAGATAAAACCACAGCCTCGACCACAAGCCCTGCTACTTCCCTACTGCAGCCGCCGAACAGATAACACCTTCTCTCTAACTACAGGGTATCAAACTACTCAAAAGAGCACGTGAATTCTACAAGCACAGCGTCTCACCTATGGCTATACTTCCTTAGGTTGTGATTTTTGACAGATTTCGATAGCTAAACAAAACCAAATCTAACAATGACTAAGAAAAGCAAGAAAAGCACAGTGGATTCAAGAATGCCCTAGATGTCGCAATGACACTTGTTCCCAATAGTTAAAAGTAATAATGTTTGTTTGCAATATTATCTTCTAATTACAATGTAACGTGTATTTACAATGAACAGCTTTGTGTGTATAATGAACATCATTAAACAAATCTTGCCTGTTATAAACAATTAGTATGAAAACTACTGAACCCAGAACCTCTTATTAGTAAGACGTATCTCGAATGAGTAATGACATTTGGAATCATATATTTTCTCGCTACAAAAATTTCAATTAGTCCTGGCAGCCATGTACTTAGTACCTTCAAATGTTAATTTTAATCTTCAAAAGGATGATTTAGCAATGCTGCACAATTATGAAATGCCAAGCAGTTTTCTTCACCACAGTACATCTTAGTACTAATCTCTTAGTACTACAGTCTCTAAATGTGTAGTTTTTTTCAACCTGTAACTGAAATTTCAAATAGGACATTGAAGTTTCAGAGTAAGCAATTACTATTTATTCATGTCAAATGGTCACATTTCACCAAACTACTATCTTACATTATCTCTGCAACCACTTCCTCTCAACACAGATACAACAAACACCAAAGGAAAAGCTCCCCAGATCAGACTAACGAAAAACTAATAAAATCGACTCACCATTTAAAAGAAAGTAACTTGGTCATTTTTCAAATACTAGGTAATTCAAATGGGAGACACGAATTATTCAGAAGTTTTGGAGAAGTGGAAGTGACATACCGACTGTTCCCATTTAAATAGGCTTCTGAAATACATATACCTGAAGAGGATATTCAGAAGAGTTTATTATAATTTCCTTGTTTATTTCTCCATCTCCATTCTCTTAATTTCATATTCACTAGTAGTTAGGAAAGAGTTCACGCCAGGAACATAGCTCAAAATACATACCACCTTCAATTTTAGTAAAAGCTTTAAATATATTTTACTTAATATTCTAGAAATAAAACGTAACATTCTTGCCTTAAAATGTTTGCGTATTTTTTTTTGCGGGAAGGAGATGAGATAGGGTCTAGTTCTGTTGCCCAGGATAGTGTGTAGTGGTACAATCTCGGCTCACTACAACCTCTGCTTCGTGGACTCAAATGATCCTCCCACCTCAGCCTCCTGAGTAGCTGGGACCACAGGCTCACACCAGCATGTCCAGCTAAATCTTTGAATTTTTTGTAGACACGGGGTTTGCCATATTGCCCAAGCTGGATTTGAACTCATGAGCTCAAGCAATCCACCCTCCTCGGCCTCCCAAAGTGCTGGGATTACAGCATGAGTCATCATGACCAGCCAAAAAATGTTTTGTATATTATTAAAAACACATGAAACTTTAAAAACGATCAACAGAGTTCACTGCTTTATAGCACATTTCTAATTACCCAAACAAGGTTCATTGATACTTAACAGACAGAGTTGACAAATGAGTTTCATCTCTAGGCAACTCTCATCAATTAGTCATGACTTCCTGGAGAAGACTGTTGAGAAAGATGATGAGAAAGCAGATGCCATGACAGGAATGCAAGTCGAGAGTGTAGGGGTCGCATCTATACCACCACTGATGCAGTTTTTTTCTGGCAAAATGTCAAAGAGTTCAGCTTTTCTTCTGACCCAAGACCATGCTTGAGTCACTTACACCCTTTAATGATAAATATTCAGAAACTACTAAGTTGATTTTAATATTATTTCAATAAAACATAATTTAAAAAGAAAATTAGCCTGCAAAAATGAGTGTCACATTATGAATTCCAAAGCCAAATAAACGTGGCTTGGAGACAATGCTTGTTGCTACACTTTCTATCTGGTGATTGTCTTCAGACAGTGACAGGATGAATTTCACTGTTCATTCTTGACAGAAGATTGGATTTTCTCATGCTTCACTTTATATTGCCCATTCTGGGAAGAAAACAGCATTCTCTTGGGTTTTACTTTATAGATAATTTATGGAAGGAAGTTGACCATTTGTGTTTTGCTTTACAGGATACTAAACAGTAAAACCACCCAGCCCACACCCTAATGCCCTTGGGTAACATTAGCCTGCTGCTGAATGTAAGCCAGAATATACACCACATGGCTCTAGTCCAGGGCTTCTCATATCGGTGCAAGCAAGGAGTGTGCCTGGGGGCAAGGGTATTCAAATCCATAGACAGACGTGGCACAGCTCCCCAAACCACTATTTAAAACATTATTCCAGTATTAAAATAGGCAGAAATATATTCTTTAAAAGAATACAAAATTGGTATGAACCTTTAAAAGAAAACAGAAAGACTACAAAGAAATGTTCTTTTTGGAAGGACCTACACACACACAATCACTCTCTCTCTGTCGAGTTCAACCTTCTTTGCATTAAGAGTACTATACTTGGGTCAAAAACCCAGCAACACATTACTCCACGAGTGTGCATAAACTGAAAACTGACTCAGAAACTTTAGCCGTTATCTTGATCTTAAAAGGAGAGGGGTGGCAACGCAATCCCTGTAACATCCTAGCCTCAAACAAAAAAGCCTATTTGGGACAGAAAAATTTGTATTGCAGCTAAATCTGGACCTTATTCATATTAATAACAGCAACATTTAGCATTTGTTTAGCATTTCCAGGTAATATAACCCTAGAACCAAGGTGCGTCACCCCTAAACTACTTGTCAAGAATATCCCAGGTAGGGAGCCTTTGTATTTGGTATTTCATCCCTCTGTCCAGCAAATGTTCTTTTCTCAGATATCTCCCTGATGAATGCCCATGTTTTCCTATCACTTTTCTAAAAAAGCCCTCCACCCAGCAAACTGCTGTCCTCAACGGTTACCATAGCCTTCCGTGTTTTCTTCACTGCACATATACATTGTGCTATGGATTTCTTTGCCTGCTACTTACTAAACACGTGTCTCCTGCTATAGTCTACATGCCATGAAGGCAGGGCCTTGTCTCTGCTAAGTTTTTTGCTGTAGTATTCAAGGCTACAAGCAGTGCCTAGCATACAGTAAGACAAATAGACATTTGTTACAGGACTATTAGATAATATCTATTTAGTTAGAAATGTAAAATAACATAAAGCTATCACATATAATTCATGAAGATATCAGAATTGTATATCTACATAATGAGACACCTCTCAGTAGACAGAAAGATCTACTCCCAGTGTGTTTGTACCTTATTTTAGCAATACACCGGCACCTACAAAGATGCCAAGTAGATTAGAAGATGCTAGAGAAACCATCTAGGCTCAGCAGATGCTATGTATTTGCCTCTTGGGGTGGCAGCAGGGTGCTGCAGGCTGAATTATGTTCCTACAAATGTATACGTTGAAGCCCTAACTCCCAATGTGACTGTATTTGGAGACAGGGTCTTCAGGAGGTATTTAAGGATAAATGAGGTCATACGAACAGGGCTTTGATCTGACAGAATTGGTATCCTTATAAAAAGAGAGAAGGGAGAACTGACCCCTCCCGCTCCCAAGCTCACATGCATGGAGATAAAGGCCATGTGCGGACACAGCAAGAAGGTGGTCTCTGCAAGCCAGGAGAGGCTTCACCCAAAACCTAATCTGCTGAAACCTTGACCTCAGACTTCAAGCCAGAACTGTAAGAAAATCAGTTTCTGTTGTATAAGCCAGTCAGTCAATGGTATTTTGTTATGGCAGCCTGAGCTGACTAATACATGGAAGATGGAAATCAGATGATCCTTAACAGCCTTGAAATCCTTCAGAAGCTCATTCCTCTGCCTATTCAGTACTCCCATGTAGTTTCCCATGAATCTGTCTCACCTTCAGCAGGGAGCTGTTCTGGCTAAGATTCTGCAAATTCAATAAAAGCCAATAACCTTTGGAAAGGTTTTGTTGCTACTATATGCCTTTCTAAGACTTAGTAAATATAGGAGATACACTTTATAGAGTTGTTGTGAGGACAGAATTAATCTATGGTAAATGTTTAGAGTAGTATACATCACAGAGTAAATACTATATAATACTGGCTATTCTTTTTGGGAGCATAATTATCCAATTTTACTCCCAAAATAATACTATGCAGTCAGTGGGCATGATTAGTACCCTCATTTCAGGAAACAGGCACAGAGAGGTCACAAAGTTACTAAGCAGAGGGGTAAAAATTTAAAATCAGGCAGTCTGACTCTAGAGTCTATGCTCCTAAATCCAGGGTCTGGCCTAGAGTAAAAATTCAGTCAAGGCTACTGCTTTTATATACAAACAAGTAGAGTCAAGAAAGTCATGTATTTTTCCTTTTCCATGACGTTCTTATTAGGTCTTATTAATTTTATCTGGCAGTAAAACTATAATTCTGCTTATTGAAAATAATGCTTCTTTATATATAGTTTTTAAAAAAAGTTGTTAAACCCAATATATTCTTTAAAGTACTGAAAAGCTCTAATGGCTTATGACTCCTATGTGAGTCAGTATCTTCCCATTTACAACAAAAAGGCAAATCTGTGTTGTTTTTATCTATCGGCAGCACCAGACCACTCTCCCCTTGAAGCAGTGGTCTCAAACCTTGTGTATGAAAAAAATCACTGCAATAGCTGCTTGAAAAGGAAGATTCCCGGGCCTCACATCTAGAAATCCTGACTTAATAGGTCTTGGGCAAGGCACAGGCATCTCCAATTTTAATCAGCAGCACATATGATTCGGATATAGGTTAGACCAAAGGTATAGTTTACAACGTACTCACTGTTTTAGAGCAATATTTGTTAAACATCTATCTTCCTCTCACTGTACATTCCTGTACATTCTCAATCCCTACAGCACAGTACACATTCATTCATTCATTATCAAGTATTTATTGAGCACCTATGTATACCAAGAATGCAGCAGTAAACAAAACAAATTCCCAGGCTGGATACAGTGGCTCACGCCTATAATCCCAACACTTTATGGGGCCGAGGCAGGCAGGCAAATCACCTGAGATCAGGAGTTCGAGATCAGCCTGGCCAACATGGTGAAACCCTGACTCTAATAAAAATACAAAAATTAGCCAGGCGTCATGGTGTGCACCTATAATCCCACCTACTCGGGAGGCTGAAGCAGAAGAATTGCTTGAATCCAGGAGATGAAGGTTGCAGTGAGCCGAGATCACACCAGTGCACTCCAGCCTGGATGACAGAATGAGACTGCCTCGATTAAAAAAATAAAAATCATTCCCTGCTCTCAAAACTGACATTATGTGGTTGTATATGGGGGGGGGGGCAGGTGGAAGGGTAGGGGCGAATGCATGTGTGTGTGTACATATAGCATAATAAACTATATCAATTAGGATAGGCCCAGTTATTCTAGGACCACAAACAAGTTTAAGATTCAAACAACGAAGTTTATTTCTCACTCACACTATCATATCCATCACCTGTCAACAGTGGGCTCTGTTCTTTGTGGTTGCTCATGGACCTTGGCAAATGGAAAGAGGGAAAAAGGAAGTACAGAATGACTGCAAGGTTTTTGGCCGGATCTATCGGTGGAATGCTGTTGACATTTACTGAGATGGAAAAGAAAGAGCCAAATGCAGGAGACAGAAGGGAAGTTCATTTTTGGACGTGTTTTGGATGACTGGCCTACCAGACATCAAAGTAGACCTGTCAAGTAGGTCTGAAGTCTAGACCAGCAATTTAAACTGGAGATTTCTGAGCATACAGAAGTACAATTTAAACCTATGACCAGATGACATCACCAAGGAAGTGAGTGTCCTCCTTCTGCTTACCCCATCCAAACAGGAACGATGATGGATTTCCAGCTTCTAGCTCCCGACTCCCAACTGAACCTTGATTAAAGGGGGCAAAAGAATTACCACTGTGATCCTATAGTGTGGGGCTACAAAGCAGCTGGTCCCACCTAAATTTCTTGGCTGCTAAGAGACAGAATCAGTAGTATGTTACTGATAATGAACCTCCACTACAGTCAGCTGCCACTCTTCCAATTCCAACATCTACTGCAAGTTCAACCAGAACTCAAGGCACAGAGTACATGTGATATCATTCTCTGCAAACTCATCTATCCAGCTGTTATCTGTAGTACATCCCACACCTGACAATAAATCACTGTGGGCATGTCATAAAAATACATATGTAGAGACTATTTTCAGCCATATGAAGGACTAGATGCCCAGATCAACAATCCTGCTTAAGACACCTTAATGTGTTACTTAAAAAACAAACAACTTGCCTTTGTCCATGAGCTGAAGAGAAAATAAAGACTGTTCAGGCCAGGAACTGAAGCAAAGCAATAACCAGAAAAGGAAATAGGACCCTAAAGGAGACTTTCATCTAATGAGATAGGGTGTCTATCAGATTAGTGAGTTAGAGCAGGAGTCAACAAAGTTTTATATAAAGGACCACCGAATAAATACGTTCAGCTTTGCAGACCATATGGTCTCTGCTGAAACCACTCAACTCTGTCACTGAAGTACAAAAGCAGCCATAGAAAACACATAAAAGAATGAATGTTATTGTGTTCCATTAAAATTTTATTAACAAAAAGAAAACACCAGACACTATCCAAGGTGGCCAAATAGGAACAGCTCTGAAGTGCAGTTCCCAGCAAGAACACAGAGGATGAGTGATCACCGCATTTCCAAGCAAGATTTTACTGCCCACAAACCAGGAGATTCCTAGGTGGAAAAGTGCCACAAGTCCCAGCAGCTCTGAATGGAACAACGGAGCTCACAGCTCCAGCACCGCTGTTTCAGTAGGCACAGCTGGTCTTCGCACAAAATCTCACACCTATCTGGACAGTCATTTCAACTGGCACCTAGAATGCCTGGGAGACAAAGTCACCCATTCAACTGAAAACAAGGGGGCTGAAACAGGGAGCCAGGTGATCTGGTTCAGCAGGTCCCACCCCCACAAAGACCAGCAATCTGAAACATTCTGGATTGAGACTTTCACAGGCAAGCACAGCTGGACATGGAACAGTCCAGTTCTGCAGGGGGAAGGGCGTCTGCAATTACCGAGGCAGTCCACCACTCCCGAGGCAGTCCACCATTACTGAGGCAGACCGCCATTACCAAGGCAGTTCTAACTATACCTCTATAAACAAAACCACAAGGAAGTTCTCACAGCAGCTGGGAAGAGCCCACAGCAGCTCAGCAACACCTCTGCTGGCAGACTGTGACTAGGCTACCTCCACGCTAGGCAGGGCATCTCTGAAAAAAGGCAGCAGCACATAAAGAACTTATAAATAAAGCCCTACCTTCAGAGGACAAAGCACCTGGGAAAAAAAGGTGGTTATGAGTTCTGCTGCAACAGACATAAACGTACCTGACCAGCAGCTCTGAATGGAACAACGGAGCTCACAGCTCGGCACTTGAGCTCCTATAAGGGACAGACTGTCTCCTCAAGCAGCTCCCCAACCCCCATATATCCAAGGAGACACCTCATAAAGGAGAGCTCAGGCTGACATCTGGCAGGTAGCCTTCTGGGACAAAGATAACAGAAGAAGAAACTGGCAGCAACCCTGGCTGTTCTGCAGCCACCACAGGTGATCCCCAGGCAAGCAAGGTCTGGAGTGGACCTCAGCAGTCCTACAGCAGAGGGGCTTGACTGTTAGAAAGAAAACTAAAAAACAGAAAGAAATAACTTCATCAGCAATAAAAAGGACATCCACTCAGAGACCCCATCCAAAAGTCACCGACTACAAAGACCACAGGTAGATAAATCCACAAAGATGGGAAGAAACCAGTGCAAAAAGGATGAAAACACCCAAAACCAGAACACCTCTCCTCCTCCAAGGGATCACAACTCCTACCAGAAAGGGAACAAGGCTGAGTGGAGACCAAGTCTGATGAATTGACAGAAAAAGGCTTCAGAAAGTGGGTAATAACAAACTTCTTTGAGCTAAAAGAACATGTTTCAACCTAATGCAAAGAAACTAAGAAACTTGTAAAAAGTTTGAGGAAATGCAAACGAGAATAAACAGCTTAGAGAAGAATATAAATGAATTGATGGAGCTGAAAAACACAACATGAGAACTTCGTGAAGCATACACAAGTTTCAATAACTGAATCGACCAAGCAGAAGAAAGGATATCAGAGATTGAAGATCAACTCAACGAAATAAAGCGAGAAGGCAAGATTAGAGAAAAAAAGAGTAAAAAGAAATGAACAAAGACTCCAAGAAACATGAGATTATGTGAAAAGACCTAATCTATGTTTGATAGATGTACCTGAATGTGACGAAGAGAATGAATCCAAGCTAGAAAACACTCTCAAGGATATTATCCAGGAGAACTTCCTGAACCTAGCAAGGCAAGCTAACATTCAAGTCCAGGAAATACAGATGACACCAAAAAAGATACTCCTTAAGAAGACCAATCCCAAGGCACATAATTGTCAGATTCACCAGGGTTGAAATGAAGGAAATAAAGTTAAGGGAAGCCAGAGAGAAAGGTCGGGACACCCACAAAGGGACGCCCATCAGACTCAGCAGATCTCTCAGCAGAAACCCTACAAGCCCGAAGAGAGGGGGGACCAATATTCAATAACCTAGAATTTCAGATCCAGCCAAACTAAGCTTCATAAGCGAAGGAGAAAAAAATCCGTTACGAACAAGCAATTGCTCAGAGATTTCATCACCACCAGGCCTGCCTTACAAGAGCTCCTGAAAGAAGCACTAGACATAGAAAGGAACAACCAGTACCAGCCACTCCAAAAACATACCAAATGGTAAAGAGCATTAACACAATGAAGAAACTGCGTCAACTAATGGGCAAAACAACCAGCTAGCATCAAAATGGCAGGATCAAATTCACACATAACAATATCAACCTTAAATGTAAATGTGCTAAATGCCCCAATCAAAAGACACAGACTGGCAAATTGGATAAAAAGTCAAAACCCATCAGTGTGCTGCATCCAGAAAACCCATCTCAGTATACATATAGGCTCAAAATAAAGGGAAGGAGGAAGATTTACCAAGCAAATGGAGAGCAAAAAAAAGCAGGAGTTGCAATCCTAGTGTCTGATAAAATAGTTGTTAAACCAAAAAAGATCAAAAGGGACAAAGAAGTGCATTACATAATGGTAAATGGAATAATGCAACAAGAAGAGCTAACAATCCTAAATATATACATACCCAATACAGGAGCACCAGATACATAAAGCAAGTTCTTAATGACCTATACAGAGACTTAGACTCCCACACAATAACAGTGAGAGACTTTAACATTCCACTGTCAATATTAGACAGATCAATGAGACAGAAAATTAACAAGGATATCCCGGACTTGAACTCAGATCTGGACCAAGCTAACCTAACAGACATTTACAGAACTCTCCATCCCAAATCCACAAAATATACATTCTTCTCAACACCACGTCAGACTTACTCTAAAATTGACCATATAATTGGAAGTAAATCACTCCTCAGCAAATGCAAAAGAATGGAAATCATAACAAACAGTCTCTCAGACCACAGTGCAATCAAATTCGAACTCAAGATTAAGAAACTAACTCAGAACCCCACATCTTCATGGAAACTGAACAACTGGCTATTGAATGTTGACTGGATGAACAATGAAATGAAGGCAGAAATAAAGATGTTCTTCGAAACCAACAAGAACAAAGACACAATGTACCAGAATCTCTGGGACACATGTAAAGCAGTGTCTAGAGGAAAATTTATAGCAAGAAACGCCCACATGAGAAGCAAGGAAAGATCTAAAATCGACACCCTATCATCTATCATCAAAATTGAAAGAGCTAGAGGAGCAAGATCAAAAAAATGCAAAAGCTACCAGAAGACAAGAAATAACTATGATCAGAGCAGAACTGAAGGAGACAGAGACACAAAAACCATTCAAAAAATTAATAAATCCAGGAGCTGGTTTTTTGAAAAGATCAACAAAATAGACCACTAGCCAGATTAATAAAAAAGAAAAGAGAGAAGAATCAAATAGATACAATAAAAAATGATAAAGGGGATATCACCACCGATTCCAGAGAAATACAAACTACCATAAAAGATTACTACAAACAACTATATGCACATAAACCAGTAAACATGGAAGAAATTGATAAATTCCTGGACACTTGCACCCTCCCAAGCCTAAACCAGGAAGAAGTCAAAACCCTGAATAGACCAATAACAAGGGCTGAAGTTGAGAATTATATGAAAAAATTTCACAAACTAGAATTCATGATGAGAGATTTAAAGCAGCTCTTTTAGTAACAGAGATGAAACAGACAAAAGGCAACAAGATAAAACA